>PVJS01007082.1:0-57372 GCA_004027185.1 Glis glis
GCTACACCCCCCGCCCTATTTTTTATACTTTATTTTGAAACCGGGTCTTACGAAGTTGCAGAGGGTCTCATTAAGTAGAGAGAGAGAGACAGGGAGAGAGAGAGAGAGAGACAGAGAGAGAGCTGAGGCTGGCCGTGAACCCAGATCCTCCGGTCTCCGCCTCCCAAAGTACTGGGATTACAAGTGTGCGCCACCACGCCTGGCTCTATGTGTAGCACCTCTTAACACTATGATGGTTATTATTAGCTCTTAACACTATTAATGATGGTTATTATTAGCATTATTCAGGCATTGTTGGATACTTTAGGAAAAATTTTAGGTGTTTAAGCCCTTAGAGCTTCCTTCAAAGAATGCTGCAATCTTCCAAAAGTAAAATAAAATAAACCCCTTTCATGTGAATTTTTACATAAACTAGTACAAAGTTGAAATGTGCTAAGTTTTATGTTAATATTATTTATTTTGCATTTTAATGACACTTGGCAATTATGCAGTCATTTTATTTATTTGATTAATTTTGGGGGGAGATTGTTTGCGTCAGTGAGAGTAAAATAATTTACTTACCTATAAAATAACAGGGTTGATTTAAGAGTGTTTCCCAAAGAACAGAAAAGAACACCATTGATTGAAAGAATGCAGGCAGTGATGGAAGGGAAGGAGATGAGGTGGGTGAGGTGATTGCATTATTGATAGTTCTCTGTCTGAATCCCTGACTGTGACTCCAGGCACACTTTTCATGCCTACCCCAACACACAGGCACTAATACAGGCCACGGGCTGCTTGACCTTTCTCTAGACTAGCGGGCGAAGGAATTAAAACACACATACACAAAACTGAACTTTTCCAAAGTGCCTGAGAAGAGCTGAATGTATGGCCAAGACTTAGTGGAGAGATGAGAAGACTCCAAAATCCCACCACAGTCTCCAGTTCTGATTCAATACCTGCAAAGGTATGCGGAGGGTTGAACGTTCTAGAGTGGCCACTGTTATGGTTTGGATTTAAAAGGTTCCCCAGACCTCTTGCTTTAGAAAAGCTGCCATGTTCAGAGGCGGGACTTAGCTGCCAGTGTATAGCCCCTGGGGGCGTGGCTGGGGACAGTGTTTTTCTTGGCCAGCTGTTGTAGCTTCCTTCTCTTTTCCCTGTTGCCATGAGATGACAAAAGCTCTCCCTCTTTCTCTCTCTGCTCCCTGCCATGATGCCCCGAGGACTTGTACCCATGTCTCCTGCATGGAAGCTGGCCAACATAGACCGAAACCTCCAGAACTGTAGCCCCCAGTAAAAATCGTTCTTCCTGTAAGTTTTGCATGTCAGGTGCTGGGTCACAGTGGTGAGAATGAAGATCCGCACAGCCAGGGTGTTGGCTCAGTCATTGTAGCTATTTGTACTTTGGTAAGTCACTTCAACCTCTCTGCATTTTCTCCCTATTAGTTGGGAAATGAAGCTAATAATGAAAAATGCAGCCAGGCGTGGTGGCGCAAGCTTGTAATCCCAGTACTTTTGGAGGCCGAGACCAGAGGATCCAGGTTCGCGGCCAGCCTCAGCTCTCTCACTGTCTGTCTGTCTGTCTGTCTGTCTGTCTCTCTCTCTCTCCTTAGTGAGGCCCTCCGCAACTTCGTGAGACCCGGTTTCAAAATAAAGTCTAAAAAATAGGGCCGGGGGCGTAGCGCGGAGGAAGAACGCCCCTGCGTTCAATCCCCGGTACTGCAAAAAAAAAAAAAAAAAAAAAAAAAAAAAAAAAAAAAAAAAAAAAAAAAAAAAAAAAAAAAGAAAAATGCATAAGCTAGTAAAATTTAAAAGATATTTTTACATACCTATCATTGCATGGTAGTTGTTTTTATTGTGACAGACATAGGGCATGGAGAGACTTGAAAAAGGGTATGTGAACTTCACTCATTTAATTAAACTAAAACTTATTTTTTCTCAGAAGAACCTGACTATTATTGCCAGCTAACTCAATAACGCATTTTGGGTGATTATGAAAAAATGTAAATGACATGATTTCCATAATTTTTTCTTAAAAAATGGGCAGTGTGGGAGAGGAGGAACTATTTTTCCTAGACATTGAAGATATTAGCAGATTCACTAGAACATTTTAGAAGTCTCTTTGAAACTCTGCTGGTTGAACAAAATAACTCTCTTCATTACAGTACAAGAAAGAAATATTAATACCTAATTCTTGAAAGAAAAGTTCAGAGACATCTTTTGCTTTTTTCACTGCATACACATAAGTATTGGGATTTTCAGTGTGAGCAAAGAACTAAACAACGGAACTAACTAAAAAAATGGAACAAAATTGTTGAATCTCCTTTCTGTCTTAAGCAAAATGACATTGATGTGATTACTCCTTTATTAAGAATGAATCATAGCATTTTTATTGTCTGGATAATGTATTTTTGCATACATATTTCTTAAACTATTTATTGGTATTGCTTATCTTCATTGTTTTCGAAATGAATACACTTTTAAGTTAATTTTTATAGCTACCTTCAATTTAAGCTCAAAAATGTTTCTTTCCAAGTAAAGAAATGATATATATTTTTCTCTGTAAGTAAAATAGAGATATTGGACCTCAGAGTGGAGATGGTACATGGAAGTGGCTAAGCTCATTGACATAATATGAGCATGCTCATGAAAGACAGGACTTGACAATCTCAAAGTCCTTTCCATCTTAATAACCCAAGTATTTTAGAATATAATCACAATATAGATTGAGGAACAAGGAAACATATTCTCCCTAGCTAGACTCTTTTTTTTTTTTTTTTTTTTTTTTGCGGTACCGGGGATTGAACGCAGGGGCGTTCTACCTCCGCGCTACACCCCCGGCCCTATTTTTTTATGCTTTATTTTTGAAACCGGGTCTCACGAAGTTGCGGAGGGCCTCGCTAGGTAGAGAGAGAGAGAGAGAGAGAGAGAGAGAGGAGAGAGAGAGAGATAGATCGATCGATCAATCGATCGATCGCACGCGCATGCGCGCTGAGGTTGGCCGCGAACCCGGATCCTCAGGTCTCTGCCTCCCAAAGTACTGGGATTACAAGCATGCGCCACCACGCCCAGCCCTAGCTAGATTCTTAATGGCAAAAGATAAGACATTTCCTTGGCTCATTTCCCTTGCCATGAGGATAAAGATGAATCAGGTTGGTAGTTCTCAAAGTGTGATGTCAGAACCAACAACATCTGCATCATTTGGGAACAGGTTAGAAAGGCAAGTTCTCAGACTCTGCCCTGACCTACTGAATGAGAAGCTCCGGGCAGTGGGGCTCAGCAATCTGTGTTCTATAGAGCCTGCCAAGTAATCCTCATGCCTGATGAAGTTCCAGAATCACACAACTATGGTAGTACAGAGACAACATCACTGACCATGAATTTACCAGAAAACCAGTCTTACACTATTAACTTTAGTAGGAGTAATCTTGAAAGTGGTCTTGGCCTAATGAGTGATCTAAAATGGTTAGAAAATGGGGAAAAGTTTACTTAGAATTTTACACTTCTATAGCAGGAAAAGTAAATCTCATCAGTAAGGACTTACTGAACTGATTACATTCAGATACTTTGCTATTTTTTGTTGGATGGAAACAACATGCAAAATCCACATAACAGATATGTAAATTTCCTACTTTCAATGCAATGAAAAACTGGTGTCTATTTCTAAATGCTGTGAACCAAGCAATAGTAACTATAGTGTTATCTGGGCATGTTTTTTTTCTTCTTTAGAATCTCCATGCAGAATTTATTAGTCATATTTTGTCATTATAACAAAATAACTAAGGACAGCAACTTATGAAGAAAAGAGGTATATTTAGCTTGTAGTATTGGAGGTTCTAGAGTGCAGCCCCAGCATCAGCTCAGCTCCGGTGAGGGCCCTCCTGATGCAGTACATCACCGCAGATGTCAATGGCAGGAGCATGTGTGACAGTGAACACTAGCCAGGGTCCCATGAGAAATACCTTCATCCCTTCTAAGGGAAGTCCCACAGTTTACCTAAAATCCTCCCACTTGGCCTCACCTCCTAACAGTCCACAGCCTTCTCATTACCACATTAAGAACCAGGCCTCCAACATATGAATCCTAGAGAGACAAATCATATTCAAATCATAATACAGCCCCTAGCTGATAACATAGGTGATTGGCCCACAGCCACTGCTGATTGGACCAAAGATGAACACCCAAGCCAAACTAGATTCTTCTTGAGGAGACTTTGGGATTGGCACTTATGCACTCAGAGTGTATTTATAGAAGAATTAGGAGGCCGAGGCCATGAGAGATGAGGCTGAGTGGCCGTGAGTACTCAAAAGCAGGAAACGCAGGGCTGTTAGAGGAAGTAAAGACCAAAGGAAAGAAATACACAGACACTACGGTATCTGACTGTGCACTGGTATGAAAATCAGAGGACAGATAGGAAGAGAAGGAATGAGAGAGACTGCTTATTTCCCTCATGTATTCTAATTTCAGTTGTGTTTCCCTCCTCAGGTTTCCTGTAATAACTCAATATCCATCCAATAAATTGCCAGAGTTTTGTTGCTGTTGTCATTGCTTGTTGGATAGGTTAGTCTCATGAAATTTTCTGTTACTGGAAATATGTTTCCTATGATCCTACTTATCAATGAATATCAACATTAATTCAGAATATCAATAGAGTTTTCTTATTAGCTATTGATTGAGAGCACTGGCTAGGATTTGGTGTTTTAATATAAAATCTCTTCTGCAGTAGAAGAGAAATCTTACAGCATAAAACAACAGAAAATATTGTACCACATAGCAGTTAAATTGATTTCCCTTTATTGACTGAAGGGAAAGAAACGTAAGAATTTAAATCTATAGACCAACCAACAAAAACTGAGATGCAGATTAATGAAAGCCAAAAAGCCAAGGCAATCTTTCAAAAGATGCACGCAGTACATCAAGGCTAAGAAAAGCCCAATGGGCAGACACTAGAGAAAGTGGTAAGAAGCCTAGGAGACTGGAGCCCTGCTGCGGCCTTCCAAGCACAAGTGCGAAGGGAAAGAGGCAGGATGGATGCAGCTGAAGTATAAAGCAGGCATCGGGCCAAGCACTGTTAAAACACAAAACATGTTCTTGGACAAGCCTGACTCCAGTCAAAAGACAGGCAGAATGTGACATCAGGCTCCCTCTGAAGTCTTTTTTAACTAAGTAAGCAATTATATATCTGGCCCTGAAGATGTCCATGATAATTACAGGAGGGGAAAACTGAAAACCATTTGGGAATAGGAAGAAGGTTAATTTCTTTCTTTTTTTTTGTGGTACTGGGGATTGAACTCAGGGCATTCTACCTCCGAGCTACACCCTCAGCCCTATTTTTTTTATTCTTTATTTTGAAACAGGGTCTCACTAAGTTGAGGAGGACCTCACTAAGTAGCTGAGGCTGACCGCGAACTCGGATCCTCTGGTCTCAGCCTCCCAAGTACTGGGATTACAAGCGTGCGCCACCACACCCAGCTGAAGGTGAATTTTTTTAACTCCCCTTTAACTCCACTGCACAGTCAGATACTGTAGTGTCTGTGTATTTCTTTCATTTGGTCTTTACTTCCTCTAACAGCCCAGCGTTTCCTGCTTTTGAGTACTCATGGCCACTCATGATTATATACATGGCCTTTTCTCTCTTTTCCTAGCAGAACATAGAGAAATAATAGTGTTTCAGTCAGCACCCTCACTGCTGTGACTCAATAAACCTGAGGGCAACAACTTAGAAGAAGGAAGATTTATTTGCTCACAGTTCTGGGGATTTCAGGGCTTCAGTCCATGTTGGGCTGGGTGAAGTCTGCAGAACTCGGGACATGGCACAGGGAGAGCTCAAGGGCTCTGCTCTCTCATCACAGAGGCTGGAAGCAAGAGAGAGCTAGAGAAGGGGGTTCATGGGCAGAGGCGCTGTCCCCAAGGCCACACCATAGTGTCCCACCTACTCCAGCCATACCCCACCTGCCTAGGTTAACATCCAATAGATTTATTATAATGGATTTATCTACCAATGAGATTAAAACCCTCATTATTTAATTAAATCACCTCTGAACATCAATACATGAGCTCTTTCATGAACATTCTAGATCTAAACCATAATAAATAGCTTTACTACTGAGGGTTCAGTTAAGTAACAGGAAGCTAGGATCAATCCATTTAGCTGGTGAGTTCTTCCCAAGAAAATAAAATGGCTCTAATGTATTTATTTAGGTTGGTGGAAAAAATTTTTAAATTATTTTAAAGTTGTACTTATCTTTATGGAGTTTAATTCCTTCCCATCATTATACTTTCAGGGGAATAAATAAAATTAATATTCTCAAGTTCAGATGGGAATACAGATCAACTGGCTGAATATGTTCATTAAATGTGTACATCATTGCTATCTCACCACAAAACCCTTAGGATCTTCATTATAAATTAGAAAATTATAAGTAATTACTTTTCTTGTGTTTCAGGTGGCTCCAGAAAAGAGGAAACCGTATGTTTGAGCCTGAAAGGCCAATGGCTATATCACGTGTACTGCAAAATTAAAAGATGTCTTGTATCTAGAAAGAGAAGGAAATGGAAATTCTTTAACTTAGCTTAGGTCAAATAATGTACACTCCATGGTAGAGTTTGTGGAAAGCTGAGAGTAAACTGAGCTAATGAAGCAGCTTCAGAGGAAGCCTGGGCACAACTAAAAATCCCCTTCCATTCTCAGATATTCTATCTTTCAGCCAATATGCAAACATTTCTCCCAAAGTTATTCTTAGAGTATCATGATTCAGGAATTATTCTCTGGATCCTGAGATTAAGACAAATGCCCCTTTCTAGATCAGTCAGTGTTTGGTAGAGGCAGCCTACAGGAACAGAGCATACCTGAGATTCAAAAGCATGCATGTGATATGTCTGTAAGCTCCCTCCTATTCCAAGAGCCCTAAGGATCATCCACTTAGCAGGTCAAATTCCCTATCAGTTCTTACCCCAAACTGTCAGCTCTTTCCCATTTTCTCTCTTTTCCATCACTGTCCCTTATGATCATTTCAAATTTAGTTCACCCAAATAAAATGCAGACAAGAGCATTGGATAAGCTGTCCAATCATTGAATCCTCTTAGAGGAATTTGGCTTTCCTGTGTTAGTAGAAGGGATGATGTATATTCAGAAGGCAGTTGAAAGTACAGCATAGACCCAAGGGAAATTACAGCCTTATTGATAAACCAACCGGAAATTTTTGCTTTCCTGACAATGTGGCAATTTCTATTCCGAGATTTTAACATCATAACAATTATCATTTTACTATTTCCCTCTCCAAATAGGCAGTTTTATATATAGCATGGTAACATGTACTCTGATAGCTTCAATTTTTATAGTTTTTGTTGAATTAAAAGCTATGACATTTTATTATCTTGATATATTAACTCTTAACTTGGCAAATTACAACCAAGAAGAGTCATATGTAATATCCTATGGATTTTTCATTCTTATCTTTTTGGAATCATTAGAATAAGAAGCTTAGTAATATCTATTTAACAATTATTGTTTAAATGAACAATGGCTGGGCATGGTCACACACAACTGTGATCCCAGTGTTTGGGAGGCTGAGACAGGAAGAGCGCAAGTTCAAGGACAGCCTCAATAATGTAGCAAGACTCTCAGCAACCTAGCAAAACAAAAGAGTTAAAAAAAGGCTGTAGCTGTAGCACAGAGGTAGAATGCCGGTTCAATCCTCAGTAACACACACACACACATACACACACACACAAACACACACAAAATATGAACAATATATTTTGAATGGCAAAGAAAAAGTCAAAATGATAAGAAGAGAAAAAATATTTTTATCAGACTGAGGCAAAATAGAAATATTCCTGTTATGTAATTAAAATATTTATTTTATACAGGCAACAACCTCTCCTTGATGAGTGGTCATGCAAGAATCAGGAATAGAGAAGGTATGAAACATGACTATGCTCTCATATCAAAGTCTTTGTTTAATTAGTTAGTTGTATATTTATTATACCCCAATATTTTTATTATAAAATTGTATTATATTTTGCCATCAATTTTGAAAGTATTTTAAATTTACAAGGGAAGTATTACGTTATTATGGCATAATGTTATTTAAAACTGATTAGTTGAAAATGCACAAAACATAATGTAGCTCAAGAAGAAAGAAAAAAGAAATATAATTGATATATTAAGAAAAGAAAAAATCAGTTATATACAATGCTCAATTAAAACCAAACAAGGAAGAAAAAAGTGTAGAAGACAAAAATAGAAAAAATACAAGAGAAACAACAGAAAATAGTAACAAATACAGTAAATATTAATTTGACTATATCATCAATGGTCTAAATTTATCAAGTTAAATAAATATTTTTAGGATGAGTAAAAACACAAGACCTAAATATATGTTGTCTACCTTAAAAATATAATGACACATATAAATTAAATTATATATACATACTGTGCTAATTCTAATCAAAACAAAATAGAAGTTGCCATAGTAATTGCAGACAGAACAAATGTCAGAGCAAAGAAAATTATTAGGGATAAAAAGAAACATTAAAAAATGATGAGGGGGTAAACATTAAAAGAAGATATAAGAAGCTTTAATGTGTATGTGCCTAATAATACAGCATCAAATCCAAGAGGTAAACTTTGATACAACTGCAAGAAGAAACAGAGAATTCTGCCGTAACAGATTTGCAGAAATGGAAAGATCCAGCAGTCAGAAAACCAATAACATAGTTTATTTTCATAGTACATTCAAGTAGCTATAAATGACTTCTATAGATACTTCATCTAAGAAAAATAGATTACATATTCTTCTCAACTTCAAATGAAACCTTCACCAATTCTGCACCATAAAACAGACCTTAACAAACTTGCAAGAATAGAAATCATGTAATGACTACTCTTAGACCACAATGGAATTAAACATCAATAACAGAAACATCACTGGGGACCCCCAAGATACCCAGAGAGTAAACAACACACTCCTAAATAACTCATGGATCAAAGTTAAAATCTGAATAGAGATTTTAAAAAGTATTTTGAACTAAATGGTAATGACATATCAACTTATAGAAATTTATGGTTTGCAGAAAAATCAATCCTTAGAGGAAAATTTATACCATTGAGTGCTTACATTAGAAAAGAATAAGGACATAAAATATAACCTCCCGATTTACAGAACTAGAAAAAGAAGAACAAATGAAATCCCAAGTAAGTAGAAGGAAAACATAATAAAAATTATGACAGAAATCAATGAAATTGAAGACAGAAAATTCATACTGAAAACAACAAAACCAAAATCTTTTTCTTTGAGATCAGTAAAATTGATTGTCCTCTAAGAAAACTAAGAAAAAACAGAGAAGATACAAATTACTGATATCAGAAATGATAGAGGGCATATCATCACTACAGATCTCATGGACATTAAAAGGATAATAAAGGAATATTATGAATAACTTTATGTCCACAAATTTGATAATCTAGATGAACTAGACAAATACCTTTTAAGACACAACCTACCCAAGCACACACAAAAACAGATGATATGAACTGTCCTATATGTATTAAATAAGTTGAATCAATAATTAATAACTTTCAAAATGAGAAAGCACCAAGTCCAGATGGATTCACAGGTGAGTTCTACCAAACATTTAAAGAAGAAATAATTATTTCTAATGTTTTCTAAAAGATAGAAGCAGAAGATACTTTCTAGATCATTCTAAGAGGCCAACTTTACATTAATACTAAAACCAGACAAAGATATTAGAAGAAAAACTAAATTACAGCCAGGCATGATGGTGTACACCTGTAATCTCAGTACCTGGGAGGCTGAGAGAAGAGGGCCACAACTTTGAAGCCAGCCTTGGCAACTTACTGAGACCCTCCCTATTTCAAAAACAAACAAAAAGATTTGGTAGAGTGGTAGAGTATCCCTGGGTTCAATCCTCAGTACCAAATAAATAAATAAACAAACAAATAAATAAATAAGCTACAGACCAGTATCTCTTATGAACATAGATGCACAAATCTCATGAAATATTAGAAAATTAAGTTCAACAATAGAGGAATAACTTCTAATGCTCAAAAACACAGTGGAATAACTATTGTAGACAATGATTTATCATATATTTCAAAATAGCTAGTAGAGAGGATTTTGAATGTTCCCAACACAAATGATAAATGTATGAGCTGTTAGTTTTGCCAGTTATCCTGATAATTACACATTATATACATGTATTAAAATTTCACACTCTACCCTATAAATATGTAAAATTACTATGCACCTATTAAAATTTTAAGAAAATGAAAAAGAATCATGTACTGTAACCATGTTGGATTTATCTTAGATATGCAAGTCCAGTTCAATATCTAAAAATCAATTAAAGTAATCCATCACATCAATAAACTAAAGAAGGAAAATAACTTAATCATATCAATAAATGCAGAAAAGCATTTGACAAAAATCCCAAACCCAGTCATAATTAAAAACAAAACAATAAAAACAAAAAACTCCCAGCAACTTGGGCATAAAGGGCATACTTCAAGCTCAAGGATAATATAGTAAGTGTTAGGCAGAATATTGGGGCATAAAACAAGCACTTTTTCAAGAGTAGATAGCCAGCTTAGATTTCTAGAAAACTAAGAAACAGTCGATTTGCTCTAAAACTATAAAATAATGTGGTGTGAAGGTGCAGTCTGGCGGACTCATGAGTGATAGGACTCCTGTTGGTACCAGAGCCTGGTCCTCTTCTCCTCTCGTAGTCTACTCTCTTTCTATGTGACCTCATTCTCATTCATCGTTTTAAGTACTATGTTCAACCAACACCATTATTTATATCCCGACATCAGACTTTTATTAGTTTCAGATCCTTGCACAACTACTACCTTGATTTCTACCCTTGAGTATCGAAAATATTTTAAACTTAACAACCCAAACAGAATTCTTCATCTCTCCTCTCTTTTCACACTCCTTCTTTCAGATAATCAAATTAATTCCAACAAAGAAGGAATAACTTCTATCACACTGTAGCACATCCAGATGGTGCTCCCATAATAGTAATTGCTATAATTAGTGATCACTTTGTATGTATGTAATGGAGGCTGTTTTAAAGGATTAGTGTCCATCAGTTTTTAGGACCAAAATAAACATAGTCCTGTTGCCTGTTCTAACAACAATAGGAGGCAAGACATTTTCCTGTGACTGGTCTTTCCAGATACAAATTCCTTGTGACATATTTCTAGAAATGTTAATGTCTTTCCACATCCCAAGAAAAAACTCATCAAGAAATTAGAAAAACTTTTAAACTATTATAATCCTCTTATTAGAAATAAAGCCTAAATAAACATAGGGAAGTTCAAAGGAATCTACTAATGTGGCATTGCAAGCAAGAGCTGGGCTCTCTGACACAGAGTTGAAGGATAAGTCAGACATTTCTGAGAACAAGGATTGGTGCCATCTGATCATTCAGACTTGCTCTACTAGTGAGTATACTGTAAGTGTGGTTTCATGGTCATGTCTGCTAATAATGATGAGTTCTTTTTATAAGTAAAATAAAAATTAACAGTTGACATTTTTTGTGTTTTTTATAAATCCTATCCATGGTGCTACAAAAAAAATAACAAGTTTTATAAGAAAAATAAGTTCTTAAATTGGCAATTTTGAGATGAGATTGTATAGTGTCATTACCCTTGCTAAAGTAACTGAATATTAGGTTATTTTCAAACCATCCAATAGTATTCATAGGTGGTTTTATATGTTTAAACATTTGCTTTTATCCACAGTGACTTGTAAATACCTTAACAAGAGATGCAGAGAAAACAGATGTGAATATTGTCAGAGTATTCTAGTGTAAATTGAAAACATATCCAAAATCTGAATTAACAAAAGCAACACTAATTTTCACAGCAAACCAAAGTCAGGTCAAGTATACAAAACTCTTCATAGCAAAAAAATAAAGTGAACACCATGAAGTGACATGTATTCTAATGCCCGACTTAAAATAGTAGTGCTTGGTGAGATTCTGTTTCAAAATAAATTAAAAGAAAATATTGCTGGTGGTGTAACTCAGAGGTAAAATGCCTCTGGGTTCAATGCCGAGTACCATATACACACAAGAAAAGATAATGGTGTCTGTATACACTAAAATGTCATTTTGAAAATAACACTTAAACATTCAATATTTGGTGTAGCACTTTTCAAATTTAAAATTATTACTTCTGCAATTGTTTTGCTTAATATTCCCTTCGTTCATGAAACATCTATATTAGATACCAATTTGAATGTTATTAAAAGATATAACCTCATTGTTTCAGTCAGCATTCTCACTGCTGTGACTCAAAATACCTGATGACAACAACTTAGAGCAAGGACATTTATTTTCTCACAGTTCTGGAGATTTCAGGGCTTCAGTCCACGTTAGACCAGGTGAAGTCTGTGGAACTTGGGAGATGGAGTGGGGAGCAGAGGGAGCATGAGTGGAGGGACTCTGCTCTCACATCATGAAGATTAGAAACAGAGAGAGAACAAGAGGCAGAGGAGATAGTATTCCCAAGGCCACACCCCAGGGGCCCCTCCTTAGCAATCTCGCCCCACATCCAACATGACCGCCCTGTCTACCCTGCCTCCAACATGGCTGCCTTGTGAGGCCTGGGGGGTATTCTAAATTCAAACATTAACACTTGTCACAATATATTAGTTCATTGTAGTAATAAAGGATGCGATTATCATTAATTTGAAAAATAGCTAAAATTTTTAGTCTAGCTTAATCACAAAAGTCAAGCCACTATATATTATTTTGGAAACATAATTATTTAAAAGTAAGTAAATAAATTGTAATATAAACTAAAAATGTGTTGTCAAGAATTCCCAAGAATCCCTACGTATTCTGAATTCTTATTCTGAAACTAAATATTAACACCTCCCAGGAAATTGGAAACAATACCTATTCCTATGCTAAGTAATTCTGAAATGGGAATAGTTCCACATAAAATGCTAAACAGTATTGAGAAAACAAAAAATGAACCCCTTGTGTCTGGAACGTAAGATTCTGAATCAGCTGTAACATTTAACCCTTTGAGAGTAGCCACTTGTTCATCAAGACAAGCTCTTCACTGGGCTATGAACATCAATCCAAAAATGTTATTTCATTAATTCTGCCCAATCCCAAACAATTTCCTAACTTGTAAGACCTATTTAAAAATCACTCAGTCTAGGCCCTTAAAATGATAGAAATATCATCCCTGTTCTGAGAAATTACTACGACTCTGCCAAGGTGACGTTCTGTCTACCATGACAAGTGTATCAAATTAAGCCCTGCTTGATTAAACTATTTATTTCTTGTGGTCTTCTGCAGATCAGAAGTTAATTACTCTATAACATTCGTATAGGCATTTGGAGAGCACTAGCATTACCCTCATACTCTCAATGAGTTTATTGTGGCATAAAGAGGTTTAGCAACTTGCTTCATGTCTCCCAGATAATAAGTATGAGGGCAAAGATTCCATGAAATTCCCCTTTCTCTACCATGCTACACATACTCCTCCAAGAAAAGTTGCTCTTTTTTCAAACTGCAGGTTGATTTCATCTTTTTTCTGCAACTCTTTCCTTTTGATTCACATTATTATCATCTTATACTTGTATCAGTACAATTGTCTATGAACTGATCTTGCTTCTAATTTTGCCTCTCTTGAAATCCTTCTCTAGATGGCTACCTCGAAAGTTAAAATCATCTTTGAATTTTCAGGTTAAATCTTCTACTTAAAACCCTTTCGGTGGTGCCCTACTGGATATACAATAAATACAAAAACAAAACTTTAAGAAATACCACAATCTAAAATCAAATTTAGCTAGTTCTCTAAGCCCTGCATTAGGTGACCATTGCTATTTCTCCAGACTTATATTTTTCTATTTCTTTGTAATTTTCTCTGTATTCAAAATAGTGACATTGATGTCTTCAAATATATGATTGGGCTTTATTATCCCATTTTGGATCTTGGAAGATCTTAATGGTAATCAAGAGAACATTTAGAATACAAAGAAGAATTCTATGTAAGCTCCATTTTACTTGGAGTCCTTATTCCTTAAAGCATGGCTACAAACTTGGTTCAAACTCCCAATTTCATGGTTTAGTAAATCTGTATCTTGACTAGGAATTCTGTATGTCTCCAATCTTCCTCTGTTGCCTCTTATTCCTACTATTTGTTTCATACCTGTTGTTTAAATTCTGTTCCACAAGATGTATTACAAGTTTCTTACTTTCACTAGATGTAATTTAAAGAAAATCCAACTAGGTTACACATTTTATGAGTTTAACTTTCCAGTGAGTATTGCAGGAACCATGGAATTGTGCACTGCCGATATTTCATGCCCTAAATTCTTCTGCCTCACTCACTTCTGATATTTAACATCTCCAGCCAAAACCATTTCCATGGAGGTGTATGACCAACCATTATGCCGGTTAGAGAATTAATTTATTAGTACCACTAAATTCTAACATATACATATTTTTCTCATATGCCTTCTCTTGAGAAAATATTTTAGCTCATAGGAATTATCTCTGGTGGGACAAAGATTTTTAATAGTTGCAGATAAGTATCTTTAGACTTGTGGATGAACACTATTACTATTTTTTTCTGTCTAAAGAATTGGATAAGCTGGGTGTGGTGGCATATGCCTGGAATGCCAGTACTTGGAAGGCTGAGATCACAGGTTCAAGGCTAGCCTCAGAAAATTAGCGAGACCCTGTTTCAAATAAAAAATTAAAAGGGGCCTGGGGGGTGCAGCCCGGAGGTAGAATGCCCCTGTGTTCAATCCCAAGAAAGAAAGAACGAAAGAAAGAAAAGAAGAAAGGAAGAAAGAAGGAAGGAAGGAAGGAAGGAAGGAAGGAAGGAAGGAAAGAAGGAAGGAAGGGAGGGAGGAAGGGATCAGATAGAATTTTTCTCTCAAGGCCCTTTAATGGTCTTTCTGGCTTATCTCTCAAGGCCCAAGGTAATAAGAAAATTTCCTGTTCTCTTCTCAAAGTCAACAGTTTCTTATACCATTGCAACTAAGTCAATCTCCTTAGAAGATCCTCTCTCCTGTTCTCTGACTTTCTACCCATTCTGAGGTTTTAGGTTTCTGGGAGGATCTGCTGGGCTGTTCATAATTTTTTCCAAACAGGACACATATTTTAGCATGATCTCTAATTGATAGAGATGGATGGTGCTGAAGAATTCATAAGCACATATAGGAACATGCATATCCCATGTCCTGGGAACCCATTGTTAGGAATTTGATCTTTAGTCACCAAGTCATTCCTATTAACAATTCCAGCACCCTCAACATGAGCTCGTGTTTCTAGCAAAAAAAAAAAAAAGTAACAACAACAAAATGCTGTTGTAGCTTACTCCCCATGAAACCTGGAGCCTCCTCCTCGTCTACTTCTTATCCATGTTGCTTGAGAAACGGGTACAATTTGGAGTCAGATGATGTATTAAGAGTGGCCTCAATCCTCTTGTTTTCCTTAGTAATAGTACCTTTCTATGTATTACTTCTATAGCATCCACTTATTGGTACTGGCTTTTTTTTTTTTCTTTTGGCTGTACTGGGGATTGAACCCAGGGCCATTCTACCTCTGGGCTACACCCCCAGCCCTATTTTTTATTCTCTATTTTGAAACAGGGTCTCACTAAGTTGCAGAGACCTCAGTAAGTAGCTGAGACTGGCCACGAACCCAGATCCTCCGGTCTCAGCCTCCCAAGAACTGGGATTACAAGTGTGTGCCACTATGCCTGGTTTACCTTATTTTTTAAATCACTATCTTGTTTTTTGAATTTCTCTAAAAGTATCTCAAACCCTTCCAGATCCTCCGGTCTCAGCCTCCTGAGAACTGGGATTACAAGTGTGTGCCACCATGCCTGGTTTACCTTATTTTTTAAATCACTATCTTGTTTTTTGAATTTCTCTAAAACTATCTCAAACCCTTATACTTAAATATAGAACTTTTCTTTCTCCTATTGATGTTAACTCATATTTTCTTTCTATTTATTTACTTATTTTACTTATTTATTTATTTATTTATTTATTTAGTGTGTGTGTGTGTGTGTGTGTGTGTGTGTGTGTGTGTGTGTGTTTGATATACTGGGGATTGAACTTAGGTGTGTTTATCTTGGAGCTACACCATCAGCCCTTTATTATTATTATTATTATTATTATTTTTATTTTTATTTAGAAACAGGGTCTTGCTAGGTTGCTGAGAGTCTTGCTAAGTTGCTGAGGCTGTCCTCCAACCTGTGATCCTCCTGTCTCAGCCTCCCAAGTACTGGGATTACAGATGTGTGCCACCATGCCCGGCTGATGTTAACTCATCTCGATGTGTAAGACAATACATGAAACACAATGCTGCTTATGAATGCCTTCGTTTTCCATTTCTAAGTTGGCATTAATTTCTAGAGCATTTATAGTTTGGAGTCCATGTGTTCATGGAACATGACTTCTGCATCTCCTTTAGGTTTTGTAAGCTTCTCCATTGCTGCTGTTAGGCTCTGGAACAGCTGGGCTGCCTCATGTTCAAAGCTGCCACCATGTGTCATCTCTAGGACCCACTAGGAGATGAGGCTGGCAAGAAGCATCCTTTGTGCCCCGTGATGATTATTAGAGCAGCACAGTAGATTCTGAGACTTGTTTGGAATTATTTGCTGAAAATGTGGACCCCAGAAGAATCATTCAAATAATGAAATGACTAAGTTCAGATTAACTTGTATTTTACTTTTTTATAATACAAGGAAAGAGACTTCACAGCCTGTGTCTAACTAAGAGTGTGCTGGAACTCTGTCTGTAGCTTCCCTGGCCTTTTCCTGCCTTCACGTGCGTTCGCTGACCCATATGTAGTGCACCTGTACATCTCTACTTAGAGCATTATTAAAGGCCAAATAGAAAGAGGAAACAAATTTGGTAGGGGTTCCACTGCAGAGAAACAAAAGAGAACTTTGGGTATTTAAGTTCATTCTGATATTTCCCCCAGAGATGATATGTATATTTAAGGAGTCAGTTACCATGTGCTCTGGTGCTGAGGTGGGGGTGGCAGGAAGACAGTTGAAACCTGGAAAAAAATAATGATCTAGTGAATGTGATCAAGGAAAATGCACTGCTCAGACCAGTACTGATGCAAGTAGGTACCCAAAGGGAAATCCATTCTGTCTAAAGGAAATACCTTTGCTGAAGATACTCAGTCTTTCTGATAGGATGAGAATATAACTGATCACGTAGAGGTTAAGACCAGCCTGACAAGCTTGGGATGCTTAACGTTAATGAAGAACAGTCCCCATACTGATTGTTCTTTTGCAAAAATTACCCTCCTGCAACTATTTCTTTTACACCTTCAATTACTATCCCATTTATTCCTTCAGGCTTGATTTATTCTTTCTCTCACATTCTTATATTGTGACCATGAAATAACCTCTGTCTCATTGGTGCCCTGGATATTTTTTCTCAGTGTTGGGATTGAACCCAGGGCTTCTTTCATACTAGGCAGGTCCTCTGTCACTGAGCCACATCCCACAACTGGCACCATGACTTTGACCAAGGTGATTTTCAAATCTCACCTGGTCCAACTTTTTTTACCACTGTAGTTAGCATTGACCACATGTAAATAAAAATTTAGGTTTATCAATATGCCTGGAGGTAAGTACACATGTCTCTATCTCTACTTTTGTATCTGTATTTATCTTTAAATGGATGGATATGTGTGTATGCATGTATATATACTCATACATATATATATATATATATTTGTATATATACTCACATGTATGCACACACACACATATATATATACACATACATATGTGTATGTGTGTGTGTATGTATTTCAGAATACTGTGTACCTTAGATAAAAATTCTCCCCACAGTGACTTTTTTTCTACTAACATGTTCTCATGCATGCTTGGCTTTATATTCTTTTAGGTAAATATGTCTTCAACCTATTTACATGTGATTTGAGTTTCTTATATTTGTATGAAGGTATTTTATTCAAGATCAAATATTTATATAATATTTTTCTAGTAGATGATTTATGTATTTTGTTAGACTACAACCTAACATAAAACTGTTTTTCCTTACAATGAAAAAAGTTAAACAATGTTTACTCTTAGATTATTTTACTGACTCTATTTTATTGTGGAAGTATTGCTTTGGCATGATAATTCACTAAATATTTCAACTTTCTTTGAAGTGATTTTAAGCCAAAGAAAACAGGTGCCTGGTCTCTAGGCATACATTCTTGGAATGTGGATGCTTATGATTATTCTTAAGTACTGATTATATCATCTTACTGATTAATGCATTATTTGATTTTCTTCCCTATCATCCTTATCATGTTCATGTTATGGTAATTATTAAAGATTTCTAGCTGAACATTTACAAGAATTTCAGCAAAGCCATGTGAATACTGCCCCTATTCTAAAGAAGTAAAAATTTAAAGACTGTGGCATTAACTTTTATGGATAACAGCATACAAGATAGTTGTGTAAAGAACATAGAAATGGATTAAAAATTAAATATCAAATATTTAAATCTGTTATGCAATCGTTATGAGAAATACTAAGTGATAAGTAACAAAAACGGCATTTTTCTAATCCAAGCAAGACTTCAATGTGGCTAATTGAATCTTTCTGACTGGCATCAGTGCCGGGACCTAATGGTCATGCTGTGAGCCACACCGGTCAGACAAGTGAGAACGCCAAAGTGATCCCACCAACTGTGTCCAGGCTCCTCGGTGGACAGAGAAGGATAATTAGATAAGATTTATTACAAAGGTATTTTGAGAGAATTTTGAAAAGAAAAGAATATTTTAGGCATGAGGCCATAACTTGAAGAAGTCAATACAGGACAGTGTGGTGGATTATTTTTGGAGTATTTGTTCTGCTTGGGACGATTTTCAATTGACTTCAGATTTCCAATTGGGGGAACCAAAGTCATATTTGTATTTTATGAGCACTTGATTACATAACATAAACCAAGAATGAAGATTTGAGTAAAATGAAGAAGTTATTCCTTTTCTTTAGGAAATTGAAGTTAGAAATAAGAATATATATCCTTTCATGTTGTTGTGTTCATGATATATAAACTTGGGGACATTAAATGATCATCCTCTTCCAGCCAGGTGGATTAAGTATCATAAAAGTTCACAAATAGAGACTCAGAATCAGAGAACAGTGGAGATTAAAAATGAGAGAATATGCTGGGCGTGGTGGCGCACTCTTGTAATCCCAGTACTTGGGAGGCGGAGACCAGAGGATCCAGGTTCGTGGCCAGCCTCAGCTACTTAGTGAGGCCCTCCGCAACTTCGTGAGACCCCGTTTCAAAATAAAGTATAAAAAAATAGGGCCGGGGGTGTAGCGCGGAGGTAGAACGCCCCTGGGTTCAATCCCGGGTATCACAAAAAATAAATAAATAAATAAATAAATAAATAAGTAAATAAAATGAGAGAATAGTACAAACACAAAGACTCCACATCTTTGAATTTCCAGGTTTTATTCCTTTCTTGTTATCTGACCACCTTTCTTCCTTTTTTTGCCATGAAGAAGAAGAACTAGAATTTGTAACTTAAGTGTTCTAATTTAAGTGAAGCTCATGGGTTAATGGTCAAAGGGAGGGAATAAAAAACAGACCAGGTATCCATACAGAAAACAGCTATATATATTCCAAGTTACAGGTTCTGTATTTCTCATTTACTTTCTAAATGGCTTTCTTAAAATGCCACTGCATCTGGGTTCTGTCTTGGAAACTATATTGGATATATGCAAATACTGGATTTAGGGAATCAAAGCTCTGTCTATATGTAGATAGATATGGCAAAGAAACATTTTACTTGGCATTTCACACTTTGTAGTGTGATACAATTAGATTTTGCAAACAAAAGCAAACAAATGATATGGCAAGGGATAAACATTCTCATGTGCTTGAGTATTAGCCGCAGATTCAACTCTGGCTCTTGTCTTCGTCCTGTGCTCTCTACGGAAACATTCACTACATGGTATTTTTTATATCAAAACCTTTGATTGCTGTTCTTTTGTTCGGTTGACCTCTTGCTGTCCTGTTCATTCTCTCTCTTGCCTGCACTGACAAACAATGTGCTGAACATCAAACATATGGTTTTCAGTCTCCCAGTGGTGAATAAACTCTCTAGGATGAGAAGTCATAATTTTATGGAAGCCACAGGATAAGCCTTGGCTATCACTTTAAAAGATTGTATTTAACACTTATCAGCATTGTCATTTTATAGCAGTTACTTAACCTTTCTGATCCTCTGCTTTCTGGTTTGTAAATGGGAATAATAATGTTCATGTGATAAGGCTGTTAGAATTACAACAAAGTAACATTTGTAAAGTGTAGGGCATGGAGTCTGCCACATCAGAGACAAAAGTACAATTAGTACTACTATTACTTGTCTAGAGAAATCCCTTAACACTCAGATTCTGAACTTGGTCACGTTATTGATGACCCAAATGCATTTGTCCTCCGTACGTACGCAGAAGCTTTCAAACTTTATTTTCAGCAGCAGAGCGCACTCAGGTAATAACTCAACTAAAGAGATTTTTTTCCTTTGAATGAATTATGCTTCTGGTGTGCTAAATTTTCTCAGGGCAGTCAACCATAAAAATTATATTATGTATTTCTCTTGTGTAACTTGTGTGAAAGTAGAGTTTGTCAAAACTGGATGCTCAGCATTTAATGAGACTCTCCACTGCTTTTGATCCTGAGTCAAGTTGTACATAAAGAGGGTAAACAGGGAGGTTTGGGGGATGCAAACTAAAACTAACAAAATGAGGCATTAAATAATAAGGGGAGCATTTTAAAAAGAAACTAAAATGAAGTTGGCGGAGAATGTTAACTAATGGCCATCTTTTTCTTTATAAGTGAAAGCAGAATTTGCCTCGTGTATGCCAAGACCTAAAATTAGGGAACTTTCAATGCCATTGAATCCTTAACACTCATTGCTGAAATATGGAGCAGATGTCTCTCTGACCTCTACCTAATTGAACAGGAATGTCAGGGGGAGGAGAGTCATCAATCTCCAGATTGTCTTGGAGAAGGTCCTGAGGATTTTCAACAAATGATTCTGTTATATATAGACTATGAAAGAGGATTATGTAAAATTGAAAGAAAATACCATGGCACCTTGCCTTTTGTAAATCTACATTTATATCTGATAAGCCTTACTATTGAAGATATAACAAAGAATTTTTGCTTTCTTTGTCTAATCTATTGCAATGTTGAATGTTATTATAACCCTGGTTTTATTGAACAAGCTCCAGATCCTGAGCTCATCTTGTTTGTTAGCCACCTTGACTTGGGGGTCAAATGCTCATCCACAATCCCCCTAATTCTTGCTCTAAGTTAGAGTTGCATTGCATACCATGGTGTTTCTGAGTAGGTCCCTGCCTTTTGAAATCATTGCAACTTATAAATACCAGTAGCACAGAGCATGATTGCTGATCTACCTTCCGCATTAAACTAGGAGAAAGCATGCTTCCTATTGCTCACCATACCCAAGCACCTAGTATGGTTGTCAGCTCCACTCTTTAGTATGTCGCCAATTCTTGCCTGAGGTATTACAACAATCTCTTATAGGTCATCTCACCCTTTATCCCACCCTGTTTCACACCAGAGTGATCTTTTTTTACACACATTTCTCTATAGGTTCGTATGGTTTAGAGAACATGAATTCAATTCTTGCATGAAATCATGTATAAACTTTATTAATAAAAATAATTACATCTTATTCCAGTTTTTTAAATTTCTTTCAACTATGTTATTCTATATAAAACTTATACCCCCAGGATGTCTCATATATTTTTGGTATATACTACTTGGATGAATAAGGAAGTCAAAGAAAATTAAACCAATGGAAATATATAAGCTATGGGATAGTGCAGGACTATATCCCTCAAGACAGTGCTTCTCAGCATGGCCAGAGAATGACTTGTGTCTACTTTGTTATGAGAAAGTTTCTAGGTTCTTACCATAATCAAGCCCATATATATATATATATATATATATATATTATATATATAACATATACTTGATATATATTATATGTATAATATATACGTGATATATATTATATATATATAATATATACTTGATATAGATTATATATAATATATACTTGATATAGGTTATATATATACTTGATATATATTATATAATACATATACTTGATAAATATACTTGATACATTATATATATATTATTGAGGATTGAACTCAGGGACATTCTACCTCTGAGTTACAGCCCTTTTTATTTTTAAACAGTGTCTTGTTAAGTTGCTGAGGGCCTCACTGAGTTGTTGAAGCTGGCCTAGAACCTACAATCTTTTTGTCTCAGCCTCCCAAGTCCTGGGATTTTAGGTGTTTACCACCGTGCTGGGCTTCAAGCCCAGAATTTAGATCTGTGTGACAAAACATGATATTACCATGTTTAGCCCACTCCCTGATGATGCTTATATTCATTATAGTTTGAGAACCACACCCTTAGGCCATAGGATAAGTATTGAATGTGAGGGGCAGATTGCAGAAATTTAAGCCTATGATATTGAACCTCAGAATCGCCTGAAGGCCCTACATATACTATCCTGAAGGCTAGTAACAAACATAAAATTTCTTTAGGAAACTTTTTTAAGAGTTATTTATTACCCATGTACTGAGTAGCATTGTACAATTTATTTATTATGCGTTGTGATCAAAAAAGTTTGAAAGCCCTTGCTCTAGTGAAGCAAAAAAAATGGTAAAGCAATATAATCCTAACATCTATTTGTGGATATTTATGCATACTTTTAAAAAGGGTGAGCGCAGGAATAGTCAGATGGGTCAGTACATCCTTGCCTCTCTTTTGTAGTAAGCTGAGTCCAGGCAGAGGTGTGCAAGTCCTGAAACACTGACTCCTGTGAAGCTGTGGGCCAGGATTATGCTCCACATTAATTAGAACCCTTGGTGTACACTATTTCCCATCTGTTCAATCTGCATGCTTCACAGAATAAATATTTTTATGGGAAGTAGACCAGCAGGGTTATCAACTCATCCTTGTTTTTCTGAGAATGTCACCATTTTAGCACAGAATACCCTGTTTCCTGGCAATCCCCTCAGATCCAGACAAACTGGGATAGTTGGCCACTCTATGTGTACTGTGATAAATTGTCTGAGCTTTTCATTCTTTATTCAAACATCTATTCACTTGGAATTCCAGTGAAGACAGTTGCATGTGAAGCTTCTCTCCTTTAGCGTTGACCCAATGCTGTCATCAGCATCATTAACTTTTATCCAAAGGCCCCCCAGCCTTCTAGTCTGCCTCCCTGATTGACTAAGTTTTATTGAGCATACTGATTTTTCTCATCTTCATTTTTGTTTTTCTGTTGGTACTGGGGTTGAGTCCAGGGTTATTTTATGTCTGAGCTACATCCCCAGCTCTTTTTTTTTTAAACAATTTTTGTTTTGAAACAGGGTCTCCCTATGTTGCTGAGAGTCTTTCTACATTGCTGAGGCTGTCCTCGAACCTGTGATTCTCTTGTCTCAGCCTCCCAAGTACTGGGGTTACAGGCATGTGCCACCACGCTGGCTTCATTTTACCTACTTAAGGACAACTTGATTTCCAGACCTCTTGTGCAACAGCATGCATTACAGACAGTGAAATTGCTTTAGTACTTTTCAATGAGAGAGAATACAAAAAAATTATACCTGAATTGCCTGCTTTGCTTGCAAAGATTTATGGAACAGTTTTTAAAGACTGAAATTTAAGTAGCAAATGCAGTAAAAATACAAATGTCAAAAAGAGTTGCAATGGATGCCTATATTTTGATGTGAGGATTTGTAGCAGTCTCCAATAAAAAGCTTAGGGCTCTTTGCAAATCTTATACATTTATGGAAATTAAAAGTGACCAGCAGGCAAACTTTTGGCCAAATCCAAATCATAGCCTAATTAAAAGTCACATATCATTTATAAGTTCTGTTTGTGGTTTTGCTGATGATATGTGTGTGAGTTACTCAAAAGTTTTGGATCCAAATATGTTCAAATCAAATGTATGCCCTTTTAAGTTATTTTACACACATAAGATTTCTTTTAAATTAACATAAATTAAAATACCCCCCCAGGAAAATGTAATCCAGAAGTGTGGCTAGTTTTGATTTTTTAAAGTGGAACATGAGAATAGCAAGGGGAATATCTACCATAGAATTAGCAACCATTCTAACCATTCTCTCAGAAACATCTGGCCAAAGGCCAGGCACTTTCGGCCTCCTTTTAGAATGGGAATTGATTCCTGGAAAGAAACCAGCTCCATCCACAATAAAATCCAGCGCTTTGTGGACGAATTCAATTAGTGTCCTCAATTGAATTCAAGGAGAAAAGATAAACCCGTGGTTATGAATATGACTCCACAATCTCAGAGAATTTTGCCCATTGCAATCAAATGGTTTAATAGTCTTCTCAATTAAATAAATTGTCAGCTACAGGCACATGCCTAAGCTTAGCTAAAACTGCTCCTTGGGATATAGTCTGGGGCCAAATTAACTTTCCTCATGCTTGTTCTACTTGCATGGAACTTGTTGCAATTCCTGAATGCCTATGTGTCATTGTTCAGTTCCATTCTCAATGTTGTGTCTGAAACTGACTTTCTGCAGCTCTCCAATATTCCACCAGGACTCTGGACAAAGAACAGTTAATCCGTGTCAATTTGCAGACAGTCACCTGGGTTACTTTTCTCCCTGCTTTCTCTCTGCTAATACTTGCTTGGACAGTGAGTCCTGCAGTAATGAGATTTTCCTAGACAACCTGACTTGCCAGAAAATCCCAAGGGCAGAGGCAGGGAGATTATAATATCTTGGGTCTTCAATGTAGGTCGCGTTGATGGATTTCAAAAAGTGATCTCACAAAAGCTAAACCTAATTAAGAATTATCTGTCGTTTGCTTTGAATATGCCAAAGCCTTCCTTAAGAAAAAAATACATCTGTTCTTAGAAATGAGGACAGCATATCATTTCCTTCAATAAGAATAAGAATCTGTACAGAAGTTAGTAAATTATCTTGGTGGTACGGGTTTTCTGAAGGGAGTATAATAGTGTTAGTGGAGAAAGCAAACGTATAGGCAGGGTGATGAATGAGTGGTTGATACAGAGAATCACATCTGGCTTTTGACTCTGTCTAAAATTCATTCTTTGAATAGTTCAAGTATTACCATCATTTACTTCTTCCTTTTTCTCTCAAAGGTTTTCATACACCCTGTGCAATCTCTCCCCAAAACACACACACACACACACACACACACACACACACACGCTAGAAATGACTTGAGCTCAAATAATAGAAGACACAGAATGAAAGTCTCAGAAATAACTGAACCACTTTCTTGATTTTTTACCAGTAAACTATTCTATGTATAATTTTATGCCTTCTCTTTTAATTGTTACTAACAGTATTCAAGAGAATACTATATTCTCTTGAAAACAGAAAACAATGCAAGGTATAGTTTGGAGTTATTTCGTGCACATGTTGTTCTTTCTGTTGTCTATATCACCCCATGTAATACTGGCTTCTCATTCAGAGGACCTTCAAAGTTTCACCTTCAGAACCACTAGCCCAAGACAAATTAGCACAGCAGGAAGTGATAGTCGCTCTGTGTGACTCAAGAGGAAAAATATACATTATTTCTCTCTAATCTGCTGAAGCACATTTGACTTGATTCCCATGTCGATTTCCATTTTGACAAGATAGATGGCCAGGGAAGCACAATCGTATAGATTTGCACATTTATTCCCATTTTCAAGGCATGAGTGGAGAAATCTTTCCTGGTTGATGACTTAAAATGTCCTGTCACTCTCTTATAAGTATGATAGCGTTCGGAAATCAGGAGGCCCTAATGCGCCATCTCAATATCCCGTTAACTCACTGGGCTGAGCTGTCAAGGGCGAAGAATTCTAATTTAACTGCCACTGATTTGTTACATTTACCAATGAGACAAGGCACACGAACGCTGCGGTGTTAATTTTAAAAACTATCTTTAAGCTCAGGAGAAGATGAGCGTTTAAAATAGGAGGGATGGGGTTGTCAGCCTCCTCGCCTCTGCCTTACCCATTGGACCTGAGCCCGCACGGCCAGGCACTGCCATCAAAATTGAGCCTGAGATTGGGAATGGGGTCAGGCGTTTGCCTTTATGAAGTCACTAATCTTCATGAAATCACACATCTTTTGTCTTCATGTTCTATGTAATATGCTTATTTAGTTTTCAGGGAAACTGACAACCAAAAGAAAGGTGTGGGTTTATTTTCACTATTATTATTATTTTCACAAATCCTTCTTTTATTCAGGCCCCAAAACATGAAATTGCTTTTGAAAAGCTTTCAGAATTATTCACTGCATTGTGAAATAAAAAAAAATGCTAAAGGAAAAACACCAGATTATGATTTTAGGTTTGGGAAAAATTGTCTTTTTTTTTTACTGAATTTGAAATCTCTATTTCTGGGTTGGGGGTGGGACTCAGTGGTAGAGTGCTTTCCTAACATGTGTGAGGCCGTGGGTTGTATCCCCAGCACTGCACAGAAAAAAAATGAATTTCTACATTTACTGGGTGATGGATATTGCATAATAATAGATTTCATTCTCTACAATCCAAAACTAGCCTCTGGTGGTAAATTTTTACAATAGTGTCATGTGTCATAGATTTGGGATTACATGACCTAATTATTTTATTTAATAATCAAAGACTACAGATATAAAGCTTACTAGCCATCCTTAGTGCAAAAGAGTAGAGAAAAAGAGGATGACTGGGTACGTGAAAATGTATTACAACTCCAGAAATCACCTAAAAATTACCAATCTCAAACTAAAATTAATTCAACAAATTTATTTATAGTCTCATTATATAAAAGAATCTAGCAAAATTTGGGAAGAAAACAATTAATAAGACACAGTGCCTGGCATCATAAATTTGACAAAATTGTAGAAAGCAAAATGAATAATCCTATCTCTCTGTCTCTGTATCTCACTCATAGGTATACACAGGTGTAATCAATAAGATAAATCCCATTAGAGAGGTATGCACACTATTTTGAGGCTATAGAAGAGCAAAAAACTACATGGATAAAAATTTACATGGCTAAAAATATTACATATAAATAGAAAATATAAATACATATAAATAGAAAATAAAAATAGAACATTAATTATGAGCAGAAACAAAATATTCACATAAACTGGTAAAACTTTTTAAAAATTTTTGGAATCAGTTTGTACTTACAGAAAAGTTGCAGAGATACTACAGAGTCTTCCTATATATACTATTTCCCCTAGTGCCAACATCTTTTATAACAATGGTACATGTGTCAAAACTGAGAAATTAACAATAATTATGTTACTTTTAGCTTAACTACAGACTTTATTTGGATTTCACAAGTTTTATTTCAAAGTTCTTTTTTGTTTCAAGGTTCAATCTAGACTATATCATTAAATTTAGAATACAAGTAATTGTAGTTCATAACTTCATCCTCAATTATAACATTTGATAGAGTTGTATATAAGATAAAATTGGGTTCTAGGGGATGAAAAGCCAGGTTTTAAATACTTGTTTTGTAAATTAACCACTATAACACTAATCAGGTAACCTTTTTATTCCTCAGTGTAGTCAGTTGAGAAATAGAAACAGCAATAGTAGGAACTTCTGGTTTGTTGTTCTAAGTAAGGAAATATAGTTGAAGTGCTTAGGTAGTGTCTGCCAATCACTTCAATGATTGCTAGTAAACATGATATTGCATTATACTGATTCCCTTAAAAAATAGCAGTGTGAAAGTGAAATGATGCAAGGGATCTAAAACTGCATGACATACTGCAAGAACAACAGTGCATTTTACACTTCAAATTAGCATTATGTTTATTAAAACTGGAGTTCAAAATAAAGAAAATGTTATGGAGAGACTGTGGCTTGAGGTGGATAGTAATGAGTTAAGAGGATTTTGATAGGGAAAAAATGGAAGACGTTCTCATTGACCATGTAATAGAGCACAAAGCAAGTCTGAAGAAAGGGCAGGAGGTAGGTTTGGAAACAACAGTAAATTTATGAATATGAGTAATTAGAATGAGGCTGGAGAAGGAAACTGGATCAGTCATGATGGGGCCTTGAATGTCAGAGAAAGAAAATTTGACTTGACTGTGTAGGCAACTGATAACCCTTGGAAATTTGGGCCCCTGGAGGTATGATTTCACAAAGTGGTCAGAATTTGTTATGGTATGGGTCCCTTTAAAAACTTTAAAAACACGTTAACTCTCATTAATGGTCCATTAGGGATTTGTGTAAAGTGCCTCAAAAAATTTAAACTGTATAGCAAGAATACTGGACACGTGGAGAGGTACTGAATTTACACTCAAGAATTTATTCTTCAGAGTTTTTTAAAGGTAAATTTTTGCTCTTATGCAAAAATCAGATGAAGTATTTCTGAATCAATTTTTATTTGGAAACCACCCACGTGTTTAATTGCAGATAAGAGGGCAAAAATTTTTTAACAACTTATTTTAGATGGTAGATATTTTGTTTTATCCTTGTGGATTGATATGAGAAATGCTTATCAAGATTTTATTGGTATTGTCTCAATCATGGCTTTTATTATTTATTATTTTAGGTACAACAGGAGACATTGCACATCTTCCAAGAAACATTTGTGCATATGCTTAAATATTTGAACCTCTCTGGACTTGGTACCAAACATTTCCTGTTCTGGATATAGAACTTGTTAGATATCATCCATGTGACTTCAATAAATCTCAGATCCTTTGGGCTTTATTTTCTTTACTTGTCAAGTAGAAATGATAATATATAATACCAGCTTCTTGAACTCAATATAAGCATCAAATTAAATGTTGAATGTATGTATATTCATGCTACTATTTATTACATGCCAGTATTTATTACAAACAGCAGTCATCATTTTATGATACTCTATATTTCAATATGCTAGATTTCTCATGTTTGGGGTCAAAGAGTTGAATAATTCATCTCTATAAATTTATTTTTTCCAAACAGTTTTACTTTTTTCCCCACCAGTTTTTCATTAATATTTAAGAAAAACAATGAAATAATATGAATTTTATACCAAACATTCAGTTTTGTCTCTATCTATTTCTAAATAAAGTTGCCATGTAGGTACAAAATGACAAAAGGAGTATATTACAGGGGAAAGAGGTGAAATTAAAAGATTGATTCATCCAAAAAGTGTATCAATGCAGGCTTCCTTCCATCAAACTGGCTGCAATATCTTTCTCTTTAGCCTCAGGTTCAAAACAAATCCTTCTTTGATGTCTCATAAACATTCCCTGGTGATGTTCTCAAATGAGATAAGAAATTATAAATGAGGTAGTGAGTCTGACCCATGAAGAGAATTGAAGAGCTCTCAAAAAAAAAAAAGGTGCTGAAGATATGGATTCCAGGGTCAGGCAGTTGTCTCCAATTCCCAGAAGTTCAAACCTAGCGATTAGTGAAGAGAGCCAGAACTGATAAATAGATTCGTAGAACCTCCTCATTTTGGTGAAATTTTTTCAAATGAACAAATGATTAAAATGACTCAATGAAAAGCACATGCAAAAGGGTGAAATATAATGACTATCTGATCTGTTAAAAGGAAAAAGCTTTTAAACTAATCGATCTTTTCCACAACAATTTATGTCACAGCCTTTTAAGATGAGCCCATCTTAAATGGGGAAGTGACAAAGAAATATATATCTAATATACTCGCTCAATGGATAGATTTTCAGTACCCTAAGAAAATGCGTTTGAGCATTTTCATTTTTAAAGGGGAATGCACATTAGATTCCTGTGGGGTTCACCCTTACTTTTGCTAAGGTTTAGAAGATAAGAAATTGAGACCAAGGCTTTTTTTTTTTCTTTAGGCTTGATGGGCAGTCATGTAGCAATCATTTAACCTCTGTGTGCTTCATTGATGGCAACCCTCAGAGGACTACACTAATGTGTGTCACACTAATGCTTGCCATCCATCTACTTCATGGGCACATTACAAGGGTTAACTAATAAGGCTGATAAGCACTTTGCAAATTCAAAGTACAAAGCAGAAGTGCCAAGTAAGCTAAATAAGAAGAAGAGACTCACCTGGTGGTTAATTGATTTGAATGTTCAATGATTTATGGACTTCACAAAAAATTTCTTTATCTTATACAATAAATTATAGCCATTGGGGGTATTTTTTAAAAGCTCATTTCAGAGACATAAGGAGTGAACATTGTGCACTTAATTTCCAATGTGAAAAGATGGTTTATGTTAATTTTCAACATATACAACAGTTGTGCATCACTTTTTGAGGAATCATAAATTACTTTTTTGTTTCTTTGTGCCATAGTAGAATATATCATGATAACAGAAGAATGAATAAAATACTCTAATTGGCCAGAAAACTAGGATAGCAAAGTATAAATTTCTATTGACTTTTTTTTAACGTGCTTTTATTGGTACATTGGAGTCTTACATTGCAATGAATATCTATTTGATGTTAACATATATGCACACAGCTCTTAGTGCCCCCCGCCTCCCCCTATCCATATGAAGTACCAAGAATGATATTGGTATATTTTCACATGTACATATTATTTATGATAGTAATTCCATTAATTCCCTTCTTTCTTGCCCTCCCCCTTCCCTTGTATCACTTCCCTTGTTCTGTTGAGGGTTCTCCATTATCAACCAGAATCCCTTGTGTGACCCTACTACTCCTTAGATTGCGCATATTAATGAAAATATATGTCCCTTCTTTTTTGTGATTGACTTATCTCACTTAACATAATGTTCTCCAGATCCTTCCACTTTCTTGCAAATGATGTTATTTTGTTCTTCTTTATTGCTGAGTAGAATTCCATTGTGTGTATTTCCCACAATTTTGTAATCCACTCATCTGTTGATGGACACCTAGGTTGGTTCCATGATTTGGCCACTGTGAATTGTGCTGCTATGACTTTTGAGGTAAAATATCTCAACCATGTGCAAGACAGATACACACTCTAAGGGAGAGATGAGTTTATTCCATCTTGGTTTAATATTCTGTTGTAGTCATTCCTACTTCAGCTGTCAGAAATAAGATTAATTAGAGCCAATGGGGATGGGAGTTTTTGTGATGCCAACTTTTGTCTTTTAAGAACTGGATTAAACTCAACATCATTTCTTACTCTGCAATATGGAATGCTTTGACTATATCTCAGCAAAGTCACAGATGAAATAATTTCCATTGATATTATAGTTATAACTAGGGGTAGACAGTTAAGTGTAGAGTAGGGTAAATCTCTGGGACAATGCAGAGCAATCAAAGTTTGTTATGTATATTAGTCATTTGGGGCTGCCATGACAGCATACCACAGACTGGGTAGCTGATAGGATAAGGCATTTCTTTTCTCAGTTTGGAGGCTAGAAGTTTGTGATCAAGGTGCTAGCAAATGTGATTCCTGGTGAGGGCTTTCTTCCTACCTTGTAAATGGTCACCTTGTCAATGTGTCCGCACGTGGTCTTTTGTGTTTACTGAGAGTAATCTCTGGTGTCTCTTGTAAGAAGATGAATTCTACCTGATTAGAGCACTCTTATGATGATCTAATTTAACCCTAATTACCTCCATAAAGGACCTGTCTCCAAATATATAGTCACATAGGAGGCAGATGCTTTAACATATAAATTTTGGGAGGACACCATTCTGTCTGTAACACTATAACATGTTAATTATTGAGACTCAAGCACTCTTTACTGTTCTAGATACTCACAGGATTATAATATTCCTACATATTTTATTAACACAGAATTAAGTATAAACTGAAATTCTTCTTCTTGCATTTGTTTTCATATAGAGTAATGTTTGTAACATTTGAATAGTGATGGAGTTAAGAGAAGTATACTAACATTAGACCACCTACAATCTAAAAGGTGATGTTCAGAAATGTAGTAAATGTCCTTTTTCCTTCTTAGTATCAGTCTTAGAGTTAGTTGGAAAATTTGCATGATATGACTTAATGGATGCCACTTTTCTCAGTCCAACAAACAACACTGAAGACTTGGTTTATCTGAAATTCAACCAGAAAGGAAATCATTTCAGTACATGATCCTCAGAACAAAACAAGACTTTTTAAATGTAAAAAAGCTACTCCCTAGAATCCCTGGTGTTGAGTTAAATTTACAAAATCTAGTACCCTCTTTTATATTAAAAAGAGGCAGCATATACAACCCCTGCCACAAACTTGAAATTGGGAAGTATGTGTGGGTTAGTCACAGAGATTAATTTTATGATTTGCTTAATAAAGAGTTTACAGCTTTGGAGGCATTTCAGTATCTATTGTTGGATTTGGTTTTTCATTACTTTAGCACTCAAAAACCCCCTTCAATTGTTCTAATAAGAGTTTGCATGATGAATAGAGTAAATTCAAGTTCCGCCCAGTATTAGAAAAAGGTCTGATAGTCATTTGAATGGAGAAAATAGTGGGAAATCACACAGCACACAGCACAAAGTAGAATATGCCCTGATGAAACTACATCCAGTAGTCAGCATTCCCATTAGTCTCACCAATGGTGGTTTATCATGTCACATCCAATTAATGACAAAATTTGAATTATTTCTAGTTAGTTGTTTTGACTTTATTTAATTTGCACATTCTGCTTGCATAGTTAAGTAAAACACCTAAATATAGGGAGTTTATACTTAGTTTTTTCTGTATATATATGTATCAGTCTGTAGTCATTCAATGTTTACAAAATATATGAATGTGTTGAATATCACAAGAATTGGCTTATTTTTAATTTTTCATTATGTGAGAGGAGTTATTCAGCCACAGGCTGATTTAAAACTTCACTGCTCTCCTCTTCAGCGTAGAGAACTAAGCAAATTGATTTTATGAGGCTCAAGGTCTCTATAGCTCAAAGGGTCTAGTATTCAATTGCTTATAATTCAAACTCCACTAAGAGATTTCTATAAGAGATAGTAACAGCCGGGCGTGGTGGCGCATGCTTGTAATCCCAGTACTTTGGGAGGCAGAGACCGGAGGATCCGGGTTCGCGGCCAGCCTCAGCTCTCTCTTTCTCTCTCTCTCTCTCTCTACTTAGTGAGGCCCTCCGCAACTTCGTGAGACCCGGTTTCAAAATAAAGTATAAAAAATAGGGACAGGGGTGTAGCACGGAGGTAGAACACCACTGGGTTCAATCCCTGGTACCACAAAAAAAAAAAAAAAAACAAAGAGATAGTAACAGAGAAGAGTGCATAGATTTTTGCAAGGTGAGCAGAAGTTGGGAAACAGAGTCATTGTGGAGGAGGGGTCAAGCTGGATCTTAAATATTAATCTCACAGATCCATCTGTGTAGTGAGTTCAGTTTTGACTTCTAAATAGATGCATCTATTCCCCAGAACCTGCAAATGTAACCTTTTTCAAAAAAAATTTTTTTTGCAGATATAATTAAGGGTCTTGAGATGAGATCATCCTAGGTTGAAGTGACATATAAATGGAATGATATGTATCATTACAACAGCGGAGGACACAGTGAGAAGAAGACCATGTGAAGACTGAGGCAGACTGGAGTAATGAAGCCAAAGCCAACAGGCTGGGAGGGGCAGGAAAAGGACTGTCCCCTAGAACCTTCAGGAGAGTGGTCCTGCTGACCATAAATTTTATGGGTAGATACAGAATGTCCCCTGAAGAGCTCATGGATTAATACTCAGAGTGGATGTCATTAAGTCATGAGGGTAATAATCACATCAATGAATAAATACATTGTAATGGATTTACTGGGTGGTAATGTAGACAGGTGTGATGTGGCTGGAGAAGGTGGGTCCCTGGGGGTGTGGCCTTGGGACCTGTGCTTTTGTTTTTCAATCCCTTTGATGCCTTGTTCTCTCTTCTTCTGGCTTCCATGATGTGAGAGCCCAGCCCTTCTTCTCTCTCTCTCTCTCTCTCTCTCTCTCTCTCTCTCTCTGTTCCTGCTGCAATACCCTGAGATCTGAAGACCCTGGCCTCACATGGACTAGACCCAGAATCTCCAAGAAAACTGTGAGAAAATAAATTTTCCTTTCTCTAAGATGTGTGACCAGTTTTTTGGATTATAGGAGTGAGAATGTTGACCAAAACAATGAATTACAGTTGTCTCCAAAACTGTGAAGGAATAAATTGCTATTATGTTTATCCATGGTATTTGTGGGAACTCTCTAGAGCAGTCCTAGGTAGTGAAGATCATGGCCATGGTCCATGGGTGAAAGATTCAAGAGGAGAGCTGGTTCTTCATTCCTGCACCTGGCATGGATCTAAGTCAGCACTGGTCAGTTAACTGCACAGGTGTCAAATGCATTGGAACTTTGACTTCTACCACACAGACTCTTTGAGGCGCATCCAGAGGGCATGCATTTGTTCTATATTTTGAGATTTGTCCCATTGTTACTTATCACCAGGGTAAACATTTCAGTGGATGTATAAACCCAAAATGTTGTCAGCAGTTAACATATTACAAACCCCCTTCATTGACTTGCTGCAGTTCTCACTATGACAAAATCTAAGGACAATCTAAAAGATATTAGTTAAAAGAATGTGTACAGGAAGGCAACGTGTGATATGGCTAGTTACCCATAAGTTCAGTTCCTAAGGAAGTATTGTATAAACTACAAAGTAATGATCCTTTGAGGTATCATGCTAAAGCAGATGGACTTGAACTTGGCTATCTGATCTCACGAGTGGCAGAGGGGAGCAATCTCTTAGATTAATAAGAATATCATTTTGAGATCAGTGTCAGGCTATCATATGGAAATTCGAACTATCATCTCATTTTTTCTTGCATTCCATGCTTCTGCTCTAAGGCAACTATAAGGGAGTAATCTCCATGGTGATCCATCAAAGAGATGTGGTAACTAGAAGACTTTTGTACAAAATACATGCCAAAGTTGTATTCTGTAGACAAAAAGCATATCTTTTATACCAAGCCCTTCTTTAGGTCATGGGCTCTATTGAGGAATGTCATGTGTACAGTAGGTTCCCTCATAAAGCTGTGTCTACATCCATACTTCTAAAAAGTACACTATCTAAAATAAAATCACAAAGTGAGTCTATTTGTAACCTAAAATTTTTGTCCATTTCTTTAATACTATATATACCTGCTATGTTGGAGCCTACCATTCATTTTATGTTTCGTCTGTGTCTTCAAAAATAATAAAAAGGAACAGAGTTTATTTTTTCCAGGAGTTACCTTAAATCCTGTGAAAGCTCCATGTTACAGCCTATAGAATCTTAGTGCTATCCTTAAATTGCAAGGAAGACAGGTTTCTTTGCCTCCAAATTTGATGTGACCCAACTAAGAAGTTTCTAACACTTCAATTAGTCTCTAACACTACTATTTTTTACACTTGATCTTAGCCAAAAGGCCAAGAAGCGATGCACTTCTATTTTTTAAAGAAGCTTAAAGACTCATTTCATTTTATCCTCATACTGGGTCAAATCTCAAGGCCAAATTGTTCTTTGCATTGCCAAATGGCTCCTTGGATTTCTGGCTTTGACTTCCCAATGTGCCACTAAATATTGAACAGGAAGGTTAAAAAGAAACCTCTTGAGATCATATTTCTGCCCTAGGCAATGATACCTCACAGTCTTCTACAATTTATTCTTCTCTCAGATGAGCAGAGAAACAACTTTTCCTTATCAAGTGAGTCCCAATTTGGACCTCACAATATGTCAGAAAATTGGTTTGATTGGGAAACATAAGTAAATGTACACTACATTAAAAGTAAAATATGGCTTTGGAAATGATTCTGTTGTGGGCACAAAACTTATCAATTTTCCTATTACTCTATCCTCTGAAAGGAAAGTGGTGCCCTGAGCTTTACCTGCCATTAGGTTGCATAAAGGTCAGGCATCGTGTATCACACGCTCAGGAAGTGGGTGGCCATAATACCTAGTAACATGCTTGGATGTGCTGGATCTCAGAAGAACAACCAGAAGGGCAGAAACTGAAAATTGTTTTGCAGAATAGGTTGACTGAATGTCTTCAGGTTAAAAAGGTAAAATGCTACCAATTTTTTTTCTATTTCAACCTTTAAAAGTGAAACTATCATGGAAATGAAAGTAGAGATAACAGTTAAAGTATGATTTACTCTTTGCATTGGTATATTTTAAGGACTCTTCTGAAAATTTAAAACTGACAAAAAGACTTTATAATGTTTCAAATTAAATAGGCTTTCAAGGTTTTCTTTTTTAAAATGAAATAAGTGAGCCAGGTGTGGTAGTACATGCCAGTAATCCCAGTACTTGGGAGGCTGAGACAGGAGGAGTCCAAGTTCGAGGCCAGTCTAATCAGTTTAGTGAGACCCTCTTTCAAAATGAAAAAAAAAAAATAAAATAAAATAATGTAGAGTTAGGATTGTGGCTCAGGGTAAAATGCTCTGGGTTCAATCCCCAGTACAGAAAGAAAGAAAGAAAGAAAGAGAGAGAGAGAGAGAGAAAGAGAAAGGAAGGAAGGAAGGAAGGAAGGAAGGAAGGAAGGAAGGAAGGAAGGAAGAAAAAAGCCGGGTGTGGTGGCGCACGCTTGTAATCCCAGTACTTGGGAGGTGGAGACCGGAGGATCCGTGTTCACCGCCAGCCTCAGCTACTTAGTAAGGCCCTCCACAACTTCATGAGAGCCGGTTTCAAAATAAAGGATAAAAAATAAGGCCGGGGGTGTAGTTCGGAGGTAGCATTCCCCTGGGTTCAATCCCTGGTACCGCAAAAAAAAAAAAAAGAAAGAAAGAAAGAAAGAGAAAACTTTATATTCCCCCCAAATAAATACTTTTGTCAATATAGAACATTATTACTTTATGTTGGTGGTAGAGAATTACAAGATTCAGAATAGATGACACATATCAAAGGTCAAAATACAAAGTAGATCAAAGATTTAATAGTTTCAAAACATAAATTGAAGCTGGGCATGGCTGGCACAGGATAACTAGCAAGATCATGTTTAAAAAAAATAACTCAAACTACCTGGGGGTATAGCTCAGAGGTAGAATGGCCCTGAATTCAATTCCTAGAACTCCCCCCCCCAACACACATGAAAAACATAAATTGAATGAAAATAACTTTAGAAGTAAAATATACAACTAACAATTTTTCAATATTTCTAAAATCTCATAATACAAGTGAAATAATTGTGTTAGTATCAAATGTTCATGCTATTTCTACATTGGCTATCTACTTTATAAACTCTCTAACATGTAGTATGGAGTTCCCTTTAGGATTAAGAAATATAGTAGATTATAGGGAAAATAGACCTCTTTTCCTTCTTCTTCCTTTTCTTTTTTCTCCTTCTCCCTTCCTCCTCCTCCTCCCTCTACCCCTCCTCGTCCTCATCCTCATCCTCCTCCTCATCCTCCTCCTCCTCCTCTCCTCCTCCTCCTCCTCCTCCTCTTCTTCTTCTTCTTCTTCTTCTTCTTCTTCTTCTTCTTCTTCTTTGAAACTGGGGGTTAAGCCCAGAGGTGCTCTACACTTGAGCTACACCCTTAGCCCTATTTTTTAAATTTTGAAACAGGGTCCTGCTCATTTACTGCACACTGCACTCCAACCTGGGATCTGGGATCTTCCTGTCTCAACTTACCAAGTAATGGGATTGCAGGCACGCACCACTGCACCTGGCTGGCTTCTCTCTTCCTTCTTGATGGAAATGTAAATAATGATTTTGGAGTCAGGTTTATAAATATATATTAAGAGTTTAAAAATGCCCATACCCTGACACTCAGGAATTATGCTTTAGAGAAGCTAATCATAAAGTAATGGAAAGCATAACTAGGAACTGGAAACCTTCTAAATAGCCAACAACAGGTGATAATTTAATACCTTATAGCACATACAATATAAATATACATAATGAAATAATATGTAGTATGAAAATTATATATTCAAAGGCTTCAAATAAGATGATGCAATGTTTGTGACATGATTTTTTTAAAATAAAAAAATAATAATTGCATGGGACAGCATGACCTCAAGTATTTGAATAATTTATGTTAGTGATGATGCAATTATGAATGGATTTTGAAAACAATCACAGTTAAATTTTTATTGTTCATGTCTTTTAATAACTTAATCTATAAACCACTATTTAAACTTTGTTGGGAAAACAGGTTTTTGTGTAAAGAAATCTGTGCAGGTCCAGGTATGATGATGCACACCTATAATCCCAATACTTGGGAGGCTGAGACAGGAGGATCGCAAATTTGAGGCCAGCCTCAGCAACTTAACAAGACACTATTTAAAAAAAATTAAAAAGTTTTGGGAGTGTAGTTTTTAGGTAGAAATCCCCTGAGTTCAATCCTCAGTACCACCAAAAATAAATAAATAAATAAATAAATAAATAAATAAATAAATAAAATAATAATAAGAGAAAGGGAGAGAAAAAAGAAAAGAAATTTATGGAGGGTTAAGTTTAGGAGGAATGAAGCAATATGAAGGAAGATGGCTCATTTTAACCAATATTAAGTAAATAGACTTCTGAAACATTGTTTAAATCCCATAGGATACCTTGGGAATTTTTCTTCCAAGTCTTGGGATTCTCTAATAGTGAGAAACATATTTCAAAGTGGTCATTAAATTTGTATTTCATGCTGGGCATAGTGGCACACACCTGTAATGCCAGTACTTGGGAGACTGAGACAGGAGGATTCTAGGTTTGAGGTCAGCCTCAGCAATTTAATGAGGCCCTCGGCAACTTGGTGAAACCCTGTTTCACAAACTATATAGGGCTGGGGGTATAGCTCAGACGTAGAATGCTCCTTTGGTCCAATCCCCAGTAATGAAAAAAAATTATATTTCATTTATTCTCAGGAATAGAAAATATCAAAATTTTTGACTGTGACTTAGCCCTCACCCAAAAGTGACTATTTCTGAAGAATATTTTTGGTTTTAATAATCAGGGAGGAAGTGTACTCCATAATACAAGAAGGAACTGAGTTGAAAGTTTTCTGTTTATAATAACTTCTAGAAAACCATTCTAAATGTAGCACTATGAATCTATTATGTACAATTATAATGAATCAATATTTTTTAAAAAAGAAAAATAATTCTTTTGGTTTTTGACCTGGACATTCACAAAGAAAAAAGCATTGCACTTATCTGATTTTTAAGTAGATATTTTTCTCCTTGTTAAACGTCTCTTAATAAATAAGACTTATTCACTTGAGCAAGCTAAGATTTCCCTCACCTTCTAAGCAGAAAGTTTCAGGATAGGAAAACAATTAGGTGATTGGAAGGAGGTAAGAGGCCAGGATTGACAGAGGACCCAGGGCGTGCTGCTTGGCTGTAGTTGTGGATGGACACCAGGCCTCTTCACTCCACATCACCTTGATGATTTTCCTTTCCAAAGTCCTTTCTCAGAGCCAGTTCAGATCCCCATCATGGAGAGCAGATTGAATGAGGCAATAGAGGAGAGTTTATATGGGAAACAACAAGATTCGGTAAAGAAACCTAGACTTAGTAACTGTGGCAATCCATTACAACCACTAGACTTGAAGCCAATTAGGAATGATTATTTGGAAATAAAACAAAATCACTCTGTGGCCTGTTATCTGCTCTGACCTGTTCATAAAAGAGCCAGTAGAGTGGATAATCTGACCTCACTCTCCTCACTACCTCTCATTGACCAAATAAGTCCAGAGAAAAGGTAACCTGTTGTTTTTTTCCCCAAAGTATAGCTTCCAGGGCACAGAACAAGATGAGAAAAGGGTGGAGGGTGGATCTCAAAAATAGCAATGCAGCTGGGTGTGGTGGCACGCGCTTGTAATCCCAGGACATGGGAGGCTGAGACAGGAGGATCACAGCTTTGTGATCAGCCTCAGCTACTTAGTGAGGCCCTCCGCAACTTAGTGAGACCCTGTTTCAAAATAAAGAGTAAAAAAAAAAAAAAAAAAATAGGACGGTGGGTGTAGCTGGGAGGTAGAATGCCCCCGGGTTCAATCCCCAGTATCACACACACACAAAAAAAAGCAATGCTTCAGCATTTCCACATAGATGATGATATTCCTTTCATTTAATCTTATTTTCATTAGTATGGGTTAAAGCTATTGATACAACTAAAAAAATCATAAATTTTAATTAGGGAAGAGGGAATAATGAGAGTGTTAGGAGAGAGGATAAAAAAGGTCGAGTAACTGGTACTTCATCTTTCAAGAGTTCTGTTGGCAGGCTAGAAATCTATGGTTAGAAATGACAGAAACCAGTAGAAAGTTTTTTTTTAATAGCAATATGGTAAGATTCTAAACACAAACACAATGCCCTCAATTGCTAGGTGAAAAAGCAAAGCTAAAAGTACAGGCAGGACCAGGACTTCTTGAGAGCTCTTAGTGAAACCCAGAAGGTACAGTGGGGTCGTTCATAGTTGACATGAACCCTGAGCTTTTCATGGCAACCAAAGTAAGCAGTGAGGCTTCATTAAGGAGCTCGGGTAAGAGGAAGCCAGTACGGAAGAAAGAAAAGGGTGAATGATACATGCTGACTTACGTTGACCCGGGACACCATCACAAAGAAGCACAAGCCAGAGTAGCTCCAACTCCACAGTTAAAATTATGGGGACAGGAGTAGTTCAGAAGAAAGGGAGAAACCTAGTAGGATTCATTATCTTTTTTTTTCTTTTGTGGTACTGGGGAGTGAACCCAGGGGCATTCTACCTCTGAGCTCCACCCCCAGACCTATTTTTATTCTTTCTCCTGCTTTACCTTCACCAGCTGTCAAGGGTTGGCCCAGGGCTGGAGTACTGCTCAGCCAAAGAGAACTTACGGAGGAAAGAATATTTTAAGTAGGGAAAGGAAGTTTATGACTTTGAAAAAAATCTGTTAAAAGTTTCTGTTTAGAATGTTTGCCACCCAAATTTTCCTTCTTATCATAGCTTTACTGGCTTTCCCCAAGTCTTTCTCTGACTAGATGTTAGCCTTTGAGGGTTCTTATGCAACACTCTTTGGGTATTCCCATGTGGAACATTTTGATAGGTTTGCTTCCCTAAAATTAGGCTGGTTTCAATTCATATTCTAATTTTTAATTCATTTACAATCAAGTTGGTTTCATTTTATTATCAACACTGGTGAGTTTGGGGACATGGGGTCACTGGTTCTATTATCATCCATTCTAAAGATTAAAGTTGTTTTTTTTTTTTTTTTTGCGGTACCGGGGATTGAACCCAGGGGCATTCTACTTCCACGCTACACCCCCGGCCCTATTTTTTTGTACTTTATTTTGAAACCGGGTCCCACAAAGTTGCATAAGGCCTCACTAGGTAGAGAGAGAGAGAGAGAGAGAGAGAGAGAGAGAGACGGAGACAGGGAAAGAGAGAGAGAGAGAGAGAGAGAGAGAGAGAGAGAGAGCTGAGGCTGGCCGCGAACCCGGATCCTCCGGTCTCCGCCTCCCAAAGTACTGGGATTACAAGCGTGCGCCACCACGCCCAGCAAGATTAAAGTTTGAATAACATGAGAGTCCATAAATGGGCCTAACATGCTAAACTGTATTTTACCATCAGTTTCTATAAATGAATTTGCAAACTAATGTGTTATTTTATTAGTTTATATGTGATAATTCACAATATAATCTATTACACTTAATATTTTTGGAAGGGGAATAATTGGAAATAGGGTTCTACATTTTTATATTTTCTATGCAATGTAGAGGAATATGATAGAGATAGAAGGTAAGTTGCCACCTCTTGAAAAATACCAATTAGTTTATATTTGTCAAATCTTTGATGTTTATCCTAACTCACAAGTTCTCAGTCATGTTCCTTACTGTGCTGAGAAGCCAGGGAGGAAAATAAGTAAATGAATGATAAGGCAAGGGTTGGTTACTTTCTGAAATTCACTTCATTCATTGGTGAATATGTCTTCCTTTCATCCCAGGAAAACTTCTGAGGAGCTCGGTTTGGTAGTTTGAAGTAGGAGGCTGATCAGTTTAAGACATTGCTGGGATGCAGCCAATGAGCAGCCCACATGCTGGGTGGTACTGTTTCCACAATTTAATGAATGGTGAAATATGCCTCGTATTATTGCTGTATTTAACCATCAGGTCTGTTGTATCTTGCTCCCTACCTTTGGAAAAGAAATAAAGGAATTGTTAGTATATAATTATTAAAAATTGTTCGTGAAGTGAGTATATTAACCTCTGTCTTCTCACCTTAATACAACTGATTATTCTCCTATTCCTTGTCCGTAGGTTCAATTAAATTCACCAGTTTTTATTGTTTACTGTAATACAATATATGTTATAAAACTGATTCACTTCTAATCCAATATGACAAAATAAAAGAGTACAGGTGACTCATCTGGTCTTTCTGAAATGATTGGTTATGGGAAAAAGTAATTTATTTTAAATAATATTTAAAAGACATTAATATATAATGAGATATTTGGGCCCATTTAATAATTTTAAAAGTAATTTTTTAAAGTACATAAAAAAGACAGAGAAGGAGACTTCACTAAAGTTGTGCTGATTAATGAAAATGGATCTCAAACTACAAAAAGTTTAAGTTTCAAAGACCAAATATATACTTATAACCAATTCATTACATTTTCATCAGTATAAGGAGAAATTAAATTATTTTATAGGAAAGAAATTGAATGTAGATTTCACTTTATAGTTTTGTGTGTAGTAATATGTTTGGGAGCATAATTTAGTTTATTCATTCTTGGAGATGAGATTTCAAATGTATTTTATATTCAGAAACTAGGAAATACTAACTTCATAGACACAAAGAATTCGAAACACAAAACAAATTAGCTAATATGCTACTTGAAAAATAATTTATGCTAATGATTACAGAAAGCACTCTGAATATATATCTGTTTTAAAAGATCATTATGTAAGGACACTTAGCCATTTGTGATCCAAATAAAAAAATCATGTTCTTATCATTAGGATAGTTTTCATACATAGTTTAGATAGAGATATTGCCAAACTATTACTATTATTGTCTTCACAGGCTTTTTTCTTATTTCCACATGTCTAGAAAATATTAAGCATCGTCTGTCACTGCCACTGCCAAACTCTTGCTTTGATGTTACGGGTGCATGTGCATGTGTGTGTGTGTGTGCGTGTGCGTGTGTTGCGTGTGTGTGTGTTTTGCTCTACTTAGGCTGCATGCTATCATTCTCTATGTCTTATCATCCAGAGGATGCAGAGACACCATAGGATGCCAACTTAAAGGACTGATTTTCCATCTCTCATATTGTTAGAAAGAGATAAAGAAAATCCCCAAATTTAATAAAGTTTAGAGTCCTCAGAATGTTAAGAACCAATAATAAAACTCAAAATATGGAGAATAAATTTTGTTTATTTGCATTTTTTCGTGTTAGGGATTGAACCCTCAGAGCTATACCCCAGTCTTATTATTTATTTATTTATACATACATACATACATACATACCAGGGATTGAACCCAGGGGCATTCTACCTCCAAGCTACACCCCCAGCACTATTTCATTTTTTATTTGTAAACAGGGTCTCACTAAGTTACTGAAGGGCTCCTAAGTTGCTGAGACTGGCCTCAAACCTATGATCCTCCTGATTTAGACTCCTAAGTACTAGGATTATAGGTGTCTGCCACCACACCTGACTGAATAAGATGGCCTCTATAAACCTAACAGTTATTGTCAGTCTCTCTCTGTCTGTCTGTCTGTCTGTCTGTCTGTCTCTCTCTCTCTCTTTGTCACTTTCTTTCTGTTCAAATAATTTTCAGAAAGAGAAGGATTTGAAAAGTATATAAATTATTTCTGACATACTTTTTATTTTGGTTTGTTTTTGCGGTACTGGGGTTTGAACCCAGGGGCAATTTACCTCTGAGCTACACCCCCAGCCCTATTTTTTATTCTTTATTTTTGAAACAGGGTCTCACTAAGTTGCGGAGGGCCTCACTAAGTAGGTGAGGCTGGCCGCAAACTCGGATCCTCCGGTCTCAGCCTCCCAAGTACTGGGATTACAAGCACGTGCCACCACGCCCGGCCTGAAATACTTTGAAAAATAAGAAAATTAATTTACTAAAATCTAACCTTTCTTCTCAGTGTAGCAAAGTCCATAAACAAAATAATTAGAGGGATCATTTTAATCCAAGATATTAGACAATTTATGGAGGAATTAAAAAAATTTTGCAACCAACTCAAGCATGTAAAAAGGGTTACAACTGAGCCCAGTGGTGCATGTTGGTAATCCCAGTACTTGGAAGGCTGAGACAGGAGAATCACAGGTTCCAGGTCAGGGCGCAGTAACTTAGTGAGAACCTGATTCAAAATAAAAAATAAAAAAGGTCTGGACCAAACACCCCTGGGTTCAATCCTTAGTACCACAAAAAAAAAAAAAGGGTGATAACTTAAAAAGAAGGTCAAAAAAGGAGAATTTCTTTGGATAAAATGGTTGTAGTGTTATCATATTCCTCCCAATCAAGTGAAGCAGAAGAAGAGAATACAAGGTGAGAACTCAGAAAGCTTCATATATATATATATCTTTGTGTTTTTAGGAACCTAAACTCTGGTTTCTACAGTGACTTGAAAAATTTAATGTGAAAGGCTGTGGCTGGGTACCTAACAGTGGAGATGACATTGGAGTGAGGTAGCGGGGAGAGGGAAAGAGTGGTCAACATATGTTAATATTTGGGGCTGAAATGCCTGTCTGGAATTCATTCTCACTTCCTCAGAATACAACTATACTTGGAAATGGAATCTTAAAAATGGTATTTAGGGTTAAATGTGATAATTCCAGAGGACCCTAATTCAATATGATAGGTGTCCTTATAAAAAGGAGAAAAGGACACAGACACACCGCAGAGGGAAGACCATGTGATGACACTGGAAAACACCAACCATTTCTTAGCCCAGGAGGGAGGACTCAGGAAAAACCAAAGCTGCCAAGGCCTTGACTTTTGACTTCCAGCACCCGGCATTGTGGGGAGATAAATCACCATTTAAACCACCCAGCCTGTGATTCCTTGTTATGGCGGTCCCAGGAAACTAATAAAACGAGGACCTGGCTAAACAGATTCCAGATTTGAGAGAATGATATGAGGATATTTTTTCATGGACGAGTATAGGCTCCTTGGAAGTAAGCATACTTCCTGCCATCTTGAATCCTGTAATGTACAGTAGTATCTGAAGAGTCACTGCAACCCAAAACAAGAAGTGGACTGAGAGAGGTGTGGGGGAGACTGAGACAGGAGGATCACAGGTTCAAGGATAGCATCAGCAATATAACAAGATTCTCAGCAACCTAGTGAGACCATGTTTCAAAACAAAAAATAAAAAGGGCTGGGGGTGTAGCTAAGAGGCAGAAGGCCGCTGGGTTCAATCTCCAGTACCACGAACAAACAAAACAAAACAAAAACAAAAACAAAAAACAACCAAGAAGTAGACTGAGAAATGCCCAGAAGCTACAGGATGAAATTAATCCTCTTCACCACAGGGTAATGCGGGGGGAGATTTTCCCAGTATGGAAATCTTGGAGAAGCAGTAACTGTAACTATTGCCATGAGAAAAAGAGCCAGCTTAGAAAACCCAGCAGACCTAGAGGAAGCCAATGCCGAAGACAGCAGTACCCATCAATCGAGCCAACCCCTGTTAACTTGCTTCAATTTTCCAGCACATTCCAAAACACTGACAAATCAGAGCCTAGTTTGCAGGGGGTGGAGAGTAGGAGGAAAGGGTTCACTGTTCCCACCAATCTGCTGTCTCAGCAGTACTGACAGGGAAGAGAGGAAATGATTTTAAAGTTTGCAGATCAGATTGTTAATTCATTATTTTTTTTACAGTAGAATGACATGTAATTTATTCATATAACCGACAGGTAGTACTCAAAACTTGTTTAAATAAGCAAGTGACTCCAAAAACATCTAATAATACTAAAATTTATAGTCTGAATATATAAAATACCATGGGTATGAAATGCCATGGTAAATACTATTCAACAGACTACAATCATAATTCCAAACTAAATCACATTTTTTTAAATAATTGTCAGCAGTTTGGGAATGATTTATCTTTTCTTCTTCCAAGCAATTTACTTCTTCCATGAATACAAGGCACAGTTGTATTTTCAAGCAATATTGCAGAGTGCCACAGCTTAGGTTTCTCTCTTGCAACACATTATCTGATTGTTAATTTAGACTGGATAGTTACCTACTGAACATTTTTTGAAATTAAAGATGACAAAAAGTATATCATTTTCCAGGAGTTCTTGAAAAATAATGGAAACTGAGGGAGATCTTATCCAGGGGGCGAAGAATTGCATAAAAATAAAATATTTTCTGCTTGCCTTTTATGGAGTCTTATGTATGTGATGTTAATGGTTTAAGTACTTAATGAAAGTCAAGCCAAATATGATACAAAGCTCTGAGTAAGTACTGTATATAGAATAAAAAATATTACCTTAACACTCTTATGGTTTTAGTCTGGGCCTGATAATTAAATTGACATAAGACAGATTAATCAGAGAAACACACAGAATTATATAAATTTTATAGGAGCCCTTGTAAGAAAATAACCAACCCAATGAAGTAATAAAACCTAAATGTTTTTATATTAGGTTGAACAGAGGAGCAATTGTTGAAAAGTAGAGATTAGAAAGCCCTCCTTAAATCTACTATTTTTTAAGAAACTGTAGCTCAAATTAATCTTTGTGTCAATGTGATATATCTTGGGGTAACATATTCTGCTATCCTTCATTAGAATAGTCTTCAGAATTCAACTGACAGGTGATATTGGGCTCTGTAAAGTATATTGTGCCATTTAATCCTCTTAGAAGCCCTGTAAAATCTTCTTTTTATAGAAGTACATAATAAAAGTAGTTCTCAATTTCTGGAAAGATGTAAATACAGGAGCTTGGAATTGAAGTCCTGGTCTATCTGCCACCAAAGTTGAGACACTTTCCATTGTGCATGACTATAACATTTAAAAAAAAAAAAGTGATGCAAGATTCCTCTCTAATCAAGAATATTCATCAACAACACTTTAACAACTACCAGTGATGGGACTATTTTAATTAATTCAGAAATTGTTAATATATCTACTATCTACTTAGCAATATGCCACCTATTGTAGTTTACGTAAAGGAGAAAGCACAACTTTCATCTTTAAAGAACTTACGATTTAATAGAGGATAATTTTATAATAATAGCTCAAATAATCCCTAAAATGCTTCTTAGAGGTATGGACACATGCACTAAGACAAGAAAAAATTTGAGACCTTAAGAAAGCATGGGTTGGGCATGGTGGCACAAGCTTATATTCCCAGGACTTGGGAGACTGAGATAGGAGGATCACAGGTTAGAGGCTAGCCTCAGCAATTTAGTAAGACCCTATCTCAAAATAAAATAAGAAGAAGAAGAAGAAGAAGAAGAAGAAGAAGAAGAAGAAGAAGAAGAAAAAGAAGCAGCAATAGCATGGGAGACATTTCAAAGCATCTGATAAAATACAGGACTGATATTAAAATGTTTAGATATTTGAAAATGGTAAAAAATAAATGAAGAAAGTAGAATTAAAAGAGTATATAGAGTATAATAAATATCTCAATGAAGTATTTATATTTGAAAGTAGAACAGAAGTCTTGTGCTTTGCAAGAGATTGTTGTCTATTCAGTTAATATATAATATTGGGGTGTTAAGATATTTAATTTTTTATCTCATTTTGTCTTCTATACTACTCAAAGTTGTAAAATAAGGCCATATACACAATAAATTTTGCAAAATATATAAACATCTTGGCCGGGTGTGGTGGCGCACGCTTGTAATCCCAGTACTTTGGGAGGCGGAGACCGGAGGATCCAGGTTCGCGGCCAGCCTCAACACACTCTCTCTCTCTTTCTCTCTCTCTCTCTCCTTAGTGAGGCCCTCCACAACTTCGTGAGACCCGGTATCAAAATAAAGTATAAAAAAATAGGGCCGGGGGCGTAGCGTGGAGGTAGAATGCCCCTGCATTCAATCCCCGGTACCGCAAAAAAAAAAAAATATATATATATATATATATAAACATCTGCATTCTAATAATATCATAATATCAAGGCTGAAAAAGCAGTATAAATTTCTTATACAACATTATAACATATATCTATTAATTACCTTCAGAACTATATTTGCTAAACCATTTTTATGAAAAATCTTGTGTAGTTATCAAGGTTAACAGGTTTTATGTACCAAAAAATGTCTTAACAAATTTCAGGGTCAATAATTTAAGAAAAACTGGATGAATCAAAGTTAAAATTTTCATTTATTATTGAACCTTTTAGAGTATTTAACATAATTATATGAATTGTGATCTTCTAAAGAAGACTATGCAGTTTTTCAAACATTATTCGGGCATATCGGGAATATTCTGGTGATTACTTTTAATATCACAACTGTTTGAATGTACCTTGGGTGACAGCATTTAAAAAAAATGAAACTGAGCTGGGTATGGTGGGTAATGTCTGTAATCCCAGTACTTGGGAGGCTGAGACAGGAGGATCACAGGTTTGTGGCCAGCCTCAGCAATACTCTGTTTCAAAATAAAAAAATAAAATGTATAGGAAAGTAGCTCAGAGGTAGAATGCCCCTAGTTGAATCCCCAGTACCAGAAAAAAAAGGTAACTGAAATGTAATTCAATTTAATGTACAAATATTTTAAACTGCTAATTAAAGTTGACCTGCATTTCATAAATTATAAAGTACTAAAATACATAAAGCATCATTATTAAGAAAAAACTTCTGCTGAGGGCACAAGACTAATTATTATGGGAATCTTTGATCAGTGAGAGCATAATGCCCCCCAAAGTGAATATGAGTAATAAATTTCATAATATTTTTAGTTGTTAATAATTAACATATATAGACTGAAATGTAATAATTCTAATAATTGCAATGTATCACTCTGCAAGGCTATGATGACAATGAGAAGAGTGCAGAGAATGAAACATTTGTCTTAGGTGCAAAATTTAAGGAGATATCCAAAACTCAGTAATACAGAGAAATCATATTTTAATGCAATATTTTTAAGAATCAAAATTGATGTAAAAATCTGTGATAGACAAAATACAAAATTTGATAAAAATTGATTCATATTACTAAATTTTCCTTTTGCTTTAGAGTCCAACATGGCTTGCATTCCATAGGTTCTTTTTTTTTTTTTTTTTTGCGGTACCGGGGATTGAACGCAGGGGAATTCTACCTCTGCGCTACGCCCCCAGCCCTATTTTTTATACTTTATTTTGAAACCGGGTCTCACTAAGTTGCGAAGGGCCTCACTAAGAGGAGAGAGAGAGAGAGAGAAAGAGAGAGAGAGACAGACAGACAGACAGTGAGAGAGCTGAGGCTGGCCGTGAACCCGGATCCTCCGGTCTCCGCCTCCCAAAGTACTGGGATTACAAGCGTGCGCCACCACGCCCGGCCCACATTCCATAGGTTCTTTACCATAGTTGTCTTTAAAACTTATGTAGATATTAGATGCATAAAATTTCATACATAAAGCTGGTCTCATAGAAAGTAGCATACAATTTTGTAGGATTCCTCAATAGTAATCTAATTTATTTTTATTATTTTAATATGCAGAAAAAGAGCTAAACAGCAATGGCAAAACTATTGGAATTTACAGAAAAATGACAATTACTATAAATGAAGCATTTCCATTGGATTTCAAATTTGTTTTTCTAGTTTGAAAGACCTCTTTTCAAAGTTATTATCCATAATGTGCTAAAACTGATATATGATTTTTTGCTTGGGTATAAAAATCTACCTATCAGGTAGAATCCATTTTTCATTGTACTTAGTATTGCAACAGCTTAAATTAAATATTTTTTCAGAACATTTATGCTGGTGGTAAGTAGCTAAAGAACATGAAAAATTCCTCCAGCAACACTTAGTAGGTTCCTCATTTCACCAAAATAATAAAATAAATTAAAATAATAAAAAATATAGAATCTTTCTAGAGATTGATCTACAATTTACCCACTAGGAAAATCTGTTTTGTGGAGATTCAAATACAAATAGTAAAACTGCTATCAGTTGAATAGTAAAACTAATGTGAACTATATTTTACTTTACCCTATCTTTCCTCATGTTTAATCATAACTTATGGCCAGAAAGAATATGTAAAACACAATCTAAAGGAAAAGAAAAACACATTCAGAAAAATTATTTTTATTATAAGCATGTGGTAGCTATAGAAACCATTATGTTGGAAAAGGATTTCCCATTTCAGTGATTGAGGTAATGAAGGTATCATTACATCTGTATTTTAACTTTGCAATTTCATTACATACTACACTTTATGAAGTTGAGCTGCCACGTTACTAATTTAGCTCTCCTGAATATTGGAATCTGCAATTTTTTTATTTATAGGGGACAAAAGGAATACTGAATATTTGAGATAAATATTTTTTCTTTTAAGAAACAAGCTACAAGCTGGGCACGGTGGCGCATGCTTGTAATTCAAGTAGTTGGGAGCCTGAGACAGGAGGATCGCAAGTTCATGGCAAACCTCAGCAACATAGTGAGACCCTGTTTCAAAATAAAATAAATAAATAAACCGGGCGTGGTGGCGCACGCTTGTAATCCCAGTACTTTGGGAGGCAGAGACTGTAGGATCCGGGTTTGCGGCCAGCCTTAGCTCTCTCTCTGTCTGTCTCTGTCTCTCCCTCTCTTCTCTCTCTCTCTCTCTATCCTTAGTGAGGCCCTCCGCAACTTTGTGAGACCTGGTTTCAAAATAAAGTATAAAAATAGGGCCGGGGGCGTAGCGCGGAGGTAGAATGCCCCTGCATTCAATCCCCGGTACCGTAAATAAATAAATAAATAAATAAATAAATAAATAAATAAATAAATAAAATAAATAAATAAAAAGAGCTGGGGGTATAGCTCAGAGGTAGAATGCCCATGGGTTCCATCCCCAGTACCAGAAAAAAAAAAAAATACCAGCTACAGTATTACAGTGGGATATTTTGATGAGTAAGAATTGCATGCTTTGCCTCTTCTATGAAAGGTAGGTGCAATCCATGGGATTACCAGACCCCAGCTGTGCTCTGAGACAATGAATACACAGGTGGTAAATTAGCTCAAGGAAACTTTCTCCAGTTCCTGAAAGCTGATTCCCACATGGAATAACACAGCATTTCTTAAACAGCAGAAAATAAGGGGAATGGTGTTGATGAAAAAGAGAGGAAAAAGAGCAGGCTACATGATTTAATACTCAGTATTTTTCTAACTGTTGCTCATAAGTATAGGTTTCCATTTACCCTGAAACAAATGGATTGATGAACCCTTTCTGTAATTATATGACAAATTCTTCAGACACTATTATGAAGTAGCTATAGTAATATTGAGAGAAGGACTCTATGCCACTGCCTTTCTGTTCTCAAGGCTGCGTTATATTTTCAATTTGGGGACCAAGCCCTGATGTACCAACTATCCTGCCACCCCTCACACCCACTATACCTGGAAGAGGTAAAGAATGTGTCTCTTCTTTTACTTTAGCATCCTCTTGGCATTTCTTAGACAAAATATAAAGAATAATTTTTATGATGTTAAATCTGTTTCTTCCTTCGATTTTAAGCTCTATTTTACATTATTTTCTAGAGAACATTCCTGGGTTAGTTGTAGTTCAGTGTATCTGTTAAATCTGATGCCATTGCCCATCTAAGATGTTCTCTATAGGTATTACAGACCTAAAATCAAAACAAACAAAAGGATATCATTTCAGGAATACTGAGAACTATATTTTTCCATAAGTGTCTTTATTTCAAATGGCTACTACTTTTTTTTTAAAGAGATATTCATTGTTAAATATATTTTTCTCTGGTTGGTGCTTCTCTGGAAGAAAGTATATTCAGTGAAATCATTAAGGTAGAGCATTCATACGAGCACACTACATGATCAACATTCAGCCATCCAGGCCTAGATGTAAATGAGAAGCAGAAAGAATAAAAAAAAAATTGTACTTTTCAAAATTAAAGGATCCAAGAGACAATAAGCTTCATGTCAGGGTTTGAGTCCTCCCATTACTCTCTCTGTTCATACTTTGGTAATTTGGTTTTTCCTCTCTCCTTCTCTCTGTAATATGTAGTTGTTCCCTCTTCATTTCCTCTGTTGTGCCTCAATACTCAGCAAATCCAATGTTCTGTTTTTACAAGATAAAACACAGATCCTCACTCCTTGACAAATATTATCAACTTTTTATTTAATCCCAAATAGCCTTCAGGAGACTTCATGTAAGATAGGCCCCACAAACAGGAAGCATACTGATGGGAGGTTTGATTTATTGTTCTGATTACATATCACCATAGCACAAAGGAAACTCTTTTTCTCCATTCTTTTCCATTTCAGAACAAAATTCTGCATGTTTTAAATGACAGACACTGAAGTGATTCTAGTCATTATGAACTGACTGTAACAGTAACAAAAAACTAATACTTGGAGCTGAAAATTCAATAATTGGGAAGTATATTTATTGATCCTGTCATTTACTGTGTCAGGCACTGTGCTAGGCAATGAAATATGTAAATGTGTATTTAATCGTTTTATACTCAAAACCTCAATATTTTAGGTGAAAGAAATATTAAAAGATACAATGATTAGGGCCCTGCCTGAACTAAATACCATGACCCAGGGGGTAAGTAATAGAAGCTGAATGAAGGTGTTTTAGACAGCATTCTCTCTGCTCTGACCCAATGAGCCTGACTACACACAACTTAAAAGAAGGAAGATTTATTTGCTCACCATTTTGGAGAGTTCAGAGGTTCAGTCCATGTCAGGCTGGGTCTACAGAGCTCAGGGCATGGCAGCAGGAAGCAGAGAGAGGGATAGAACAAGGCTCTGGTTTCACATCATGGAGGCCAGAAGCAAGAGAGAGAGGAGGGGGAGAAGGAACCATATATAATACCAAGGCCACACCACCAGGGACCCCCTCCTCAACCAAGCTTCAACTCCAACATGACTGCCTTTTCTCTGCGAGGTCTCAGGGGACATTATAAATCCAAACCATTATAGAAAGGATATTTTAGATGGAATGAACAGGAGAGATAAGAGAGCAGGAGAGATAACAGGAGAGATAAGAGAGCAGAAGGCATTTAACACCCTCATATATTAATGGGCAGAAAAGAGTCGATCTGGAAGAAAAAAATCATAATACCAAAGACATCAGAAAATTACATGTAAGTTAAGAAAGGGAGAGAGAGAATGCCCAGGGAATTTTGGAAACAGAGGATTGTTGGGGAAATCTGAGGGTATGGAGCTAATGAGAAGAATCTGTCCTTTCCTCTGTTCATAACACGCAACTACACTTCTACTTCATGCAGGACGTGGTAATACTGCTCATGACCCTGAATTGTTTTCTGTGAAAACGATAAAACAGGGAGGCATTTGTATTTTGTAGAATATATAGAGTAGTTATTTACTTCTTTCTTGGTAAAAAACATACCCAACCAAGTATTAGGAAGAGATTCTCATGTAACTTTCATCATATAGGATCCTATTGCTTGCTTCTCTATGCAAACCTTGCCACCCAGAGAGGGTTATTATTATTTTTGGACAATGTTCAGTGGGTGTGTGGGGAATGATATTATTTAAATACTAGTTCACCTCCCAGTTTCTTTGATTTTGAAGGGATTGTTTTAAAAACCTGTTATAGACTAAATATTTGTGTTCCCAATAACTTTGTATGTTGAAGCCCCAACTTTCAGTGTGGTGTTGTTTGATGACAGGGCCTTTGTAGATGTTCCTAGAATTGAATGAGGTCATAAGGGTGGGGCACTGATACAATAGGATTAATGCCCTTATAAGCAGAGACATCAAAGAGCATTCTCAGCCTGGCATGGTGGCGCACGCTTGTAATCCCAGTACTTGGGAGGCTGAGACAGGAGGATCGCAGGTTCGCAGCCAGCCTCAGCTACTTAGTGAGGCCCTCCGTGACTTAGTGAGACCCTGTTTCAAAATAAAGAATAAAAAATAGGGTTGGTTATGTAGCTCAGATGTAGAATGCCCCTGGGTTCTATCCCCGATACCACAAAAAAATAAAAAGAAAGAGAGAGAGAGAGAGAGAGAGAGAAAGAAAGAAAGAAAGAAAGAAGAAAGGCACTCTCTTTTTCTCTTTCTTTCTGTCCAAGTAAGAGGACACTTTATAATAAAGGTTTCTTCAAGAAGAGGAGGCCCTGAATGGAAACCAAATTCTAGGTGTCCCAGCTTCCAGAACTGTGAGAAAATAAATTTCTAATATTGAAACCATCCAGTCTGTGGTATTTTGTTATGGCAGCCTCAGCAGACTGATACAGAACCAGAAAGCTCTGTCTCTATATTGCCTTATATTCCTGACTCACAAAAAAGGAAAATATAAGGAATAACAAACAAAAAAACTCAAAACTCTTAGATAAAACTCAGATTAGAATGAAACAGATCAGGATTATCTTCCTAGAGTAAATGATACCCTAACTTATTGGTAAAAGATGAAAGAGTTTAGTTATGTAAAGATGAAAAGTCAACTTATGAACTGTGAACTAATGAAGAGGACAGATGGATGAAAAATCAGCATAATGGTGCATAAATTCAAATAGCTGGTGCAAGAGGGGTTTGAAACAAAGAAGAATGGAAGATGAGGTCATTAGGGGACAGATCAGATGCCTACAAATTATTTGAAAAAACTGCAATATACATATCTAATGAAAACCCATCTTTGAAATATTGAAGTCTATGGGCACTTGCTCCCTGTATGTTCTTCTTCAGGATTGCTTATTTGGAACTAAGAAGAGGATACCCTGAGATGACCTTTCTCCCAACTTTTCTATTTATTTTATGAGACAGACAAAAACCTTGGCACACAGGAAGGTAAAGTTCAGACTTTATGCAGTTCTTTCAACAGACATCAAATACTCTCCTCCTATTAAAACACATGATATATAGGAGTAAAGCAGTATAAAGTAGAATTCAAACTAATTCACTCTTAATCTATAAAGTTAGCCAAATCTCTGATTGATTTTAGATTTTATTTTTAAAATATATAATCGGTGACAGTAATTTCCAGTGACTAAATTATTTGAACATATGAAAATAAACAGATAAAAATGCTGTTAGGATCAAACAAAAGTACCACATAGAAAAATAATAATCTAGCGAAATGGAGCTACTCTTAAGCAAAAGGTTAAGAAAAAATAAATTAAAATATTTAGTAATTTTTTGTTTACACTCAGAAAAATACATTTTTACATTTAAAGATCCCAGAATTTGAGAGGATGCTTAAAATTAAAAGTTGGCCAGTCAACAGTGACAATGTAGCTGTCATTGCCTTGGCAAGCCTAAAAATCAATCATAATTGTTCATATTGCACGCACATCGATTGAGTTAGGTGCATACCAGTGTTATATGTGATATGCTTAATTGTTACTTAAAATATCTTTAAAGAGATGACACAGTGGTTCAGCATGGGGACAATAATGTATAAAAGCATAAGAGTATAACAACAGAAATGATTAATATGTGATTTTTAAAAATTCTATTGCAGTAGGTGAAGAATATAATTTCAGGTGATGGAAAAAAAACCCTGCATTAACTAACCATATCGTTTAGCTAATTTTCTGATTTTAAATTAATTGTTGAGTTCATATGATTACCTTAGAAGTAAAAAAAATATATTATAATGTAAAAAATTAGGTTTGGATCATTTCCTGCTTTAACTTAAGACCAATTTCCTATAGCAAAATCCATTTTTTAAATGTTCAAACATTGTTCCAAATGAATTTAAGGACAGATTTTTCTATGTCAGTGAAGAATGACTTTGGTAGTTTAATGGGTATTGCATTGAATCTGTAGATCAGTTTTGGAAGAATGGCCATTTTGATGATATTTATTCTGCCTACCCAAGAGCATGGGAGATCTTTCCATCTTCTAAGATCTTCTTCAATTTCTTTTTTTAATGCTTTATAGTTTTCCTTGTAGAGGTCTTTTACCTCCTTGGTTAGGTTTATTCCCAAGCATTTTATTATTTTGGGAATATCGTGAGTGGAAATGTCTTCTGGATTTCTTTTTCAGTGGATTCATGGTTCGTGTACAGTAAAGCTTCTGATTTTTTAAGATTGATTTTGTATCCAGACACTTTGCTGAATTTATTGATCAGTTCTATAAGCCTCTTGGTTGAGTTTGCAGGATCCTTTAAGTATACTATCATGTCATTTGCAAATAGAGATAATTTTATCTCCTCTTTTCCTATTTGTACTCCTTTTATTTCCTTCTCTTGCCTTATTGCTCTGGCTAGAGTCTCTAGTACTATGTTGAAAAGGAGTGGTGACAGCGGACATCCTTGTCTTGTTCCTGTTTTTAAGCGGAATTTTTGAAGTTTTTCCCCATTCAGTATGATGTTTGCTGTGGGCCTATTGTATATTGCCTTTATGATGTTGAGGTATGTTCCTTCTATTCTGATTCACTGCAGTGTTTTTAGCATGAATGGGTGCTGGATTTTGCGCTGAAACAAAGCCACATACCTACAGCCAATTGATTTTTGACAAAGGGGCTAAAAACATCCACTGGAAAAAAGATAGCCTCTTCAACAAATGGTGCTGGCAAAACTGGCTAACCATATACAAAAATGGAAATAAACTCCACCTTCTCACCTTGCACAAGAACCAACTCAAGATGGATCAAACACCTAGAAATCAGACCAGAGACCTTGCAGCTACTTGAAGAGGGTATAGGTCCAACACTTCAACACATAGGCACAGGTAAAGACTTCCTTAACAAGACCCCAAAGACACAGGAAATTAAAAGGAGAATCAATACATGGGATTGCATTAAACTGAAGAGCTTTTGAGCAACAAAGGAAACTCTCAAGATCCTCAACAGAGAGCCAACAGAATGGGAGAAGATTTTTGCCAGCTACCCCTCTGATAGAGGACTAATATCTAGAATATACAGAGAACTTAAAAAAAACACTAATAAAAAAACAAATAACCCAATCAAAAAATGGGCAAGTGAGCTAAATAGACACTTCACAGAAGAAGAAATACAAATGTCCCATAAATGTATGAAAAAATGTTCAACATCATTAGCAGTGAGAGAGATGCAAATCAAAACTACCCTGAGATATCACCTAACCCCAATAAGAATGGCAAACATTAAAAACACAAACAACAACAAATTCTGGCGATGATGTGGAGAAGCAGGAACTCTAATACCCTGCTGGTGGGATTGCAAATTAGTGCAACCACTTTGGAAAACAGTGTGGAGGATCCTCAGAAGAATGGGAATGAACCTACCGTATGACCCAGCAATACCACTTCTAGGCATCTACCCAAAAGATCAGAAACCAAACTACCAGACTAATGCATGTGTATCTATGTTTATAGCTGCACAATTCACAATTGCCAAACTTTGGAACCAGTCAATGTGTCCATCAACAGATGAATGGGTTACAAAACTATGGGATATGTACACAATGGAATTT
>PVJS01007083.1:0-57370 GCA_004027185.1 Glis glis
TGTAAGATATAGGTGTAAGGTCTAGTTAACCACATTATTCATAGCTTTTAACATTTAGCATAAGTATAGTTATAGATAAATGATATTAAAATAGAATATAAGTATAGGTATTCATAGCTTTTAACTTTTAACATAAGTATAGTTACAGATAAATGATATTAATCTTTAGCATAAGTATAGTTATAGTCTACATAGGAAATATATAAATAAAAATAGTTTAATAGTAGATATAGTTAGCCATAATGACATTTATTAGTTAGCATAATATATGTAGCCACATAATATAAAGAATAGTTAAGACTTATATAAAAATATATAAAAGGCAGTAGTCAAAAGCCTTTAGGTAAGGTTATGTTTGTCACCTGATAATTGCAGCGTGATATTTCCGAGAACAATGCAAATTATTAAAAGAGCTAAGTTGACATTGTGGGAAGAAACGCAAGTTTGCATGGGACCTGAATAATTGGTGGGGAACATGTTGTGACCATCTGGACAATGGGTTGTTAATAACTGTGGGTAAATGACTGCACTGTAAAGAGTCCTATGATGTACTAGGTAAAAAATATTTTTCATGATGTTCTAAGCAGAAAATTGTTAGTGTTAAGACTTCCTGGTGTAAAAAAAAGGTATAAAAATAAAGTCTGATGCTCGCTGGGCGGAGACAGTGCCTGCAGCTTCACTGAACTGCTGGGCCTCCTGTCTCTCATTCCCTTGCCGACCCTACACCTCCTTCAGGGATTCCCTTGGACCCGCCGAGGCTGGACCCCGGCAAGAGATATAAATAGTATTCATATATTGAAGACTCTCTTGCCTTTGTCCAGATTTCTGCCTGGATGTCAAGTGCAAACACCTTCTCCACATATGAACTTGACAACTCTTAGACATCGCAAATTGAATATATCCAGGGCCAAACCTTTGACCTTGCTCCTAAAACCAGCTCTTTTTGGGATCCTTCACATTTCAGTAAATGATAATTCTGTTTTCCAGTGGGACACACACACACACACACACGCACACACACACACACACACACGATGCTGGATATCTATGACTGCAAACTGTCCTTTCACTTGGCCTTCAATCCTTTAGCGAATCCTCCCTGCGGATTTTTGAGCATGCCACTCACACTTCACTGTCATCTAGAGACTTTCACGCTTCATTAATTCTTTTGACTAGAAAATCATTTCCTTCAAAATTCACCTGGCTTCCTCCCTTGCCAATATGGGGACTTCTCTCAGCATCTCACTTTTGATTGTTATTTCTCACTTAGCAGAGGATTATTCCCTGACACATACCCACATGCCCTAGTATAGAATTCTGCTGCCTCCTTCCTGGCTATATTTTTCTCTGTTGGACATATCACATTCAGATATGGTTTATTTTTCACCTAGTCATTTTCTGTCTCTGTAGAATCTATTTCATAATATAAATTCCACTAGAAAATGAATTTTGGTTGGTGGTAGTGATGTTCTTTATGATCTCTTTCTCTCTTTTTCCATACTGGGGCTTGAACTCAGGGGTATTCTACTGCCTAATTAGACCCCAGCCCTGTTTATTTTTTATTTTGAAACAGGGTCTTCCTAAGTTGCTGAGGGTCTTGATAATTTGCTGAGGTTGGTCTCAAACCTGTGATGTTCGCTATCTCAGCCTCCCAAGTACTGGGATTACAGGTGTGCGCCACCACACACACACAGCTGATTTTAATGTTCTGTACAATCTCTAGAACCTAAAACTCCATCAGACACACAGCATGCTCTTAGTAAATATGTACAAATAAATCAGTAGATTAATGAATAAAATAAAAGATTGATGTGAGGAAATGCCTAAACACCGAAAAATTTGAGTTAAGAAAGTTTTGTTAATAAATTTGTTTGAAAAATATAAAAAGAGCCTACCCAAAAGAGCAGTGGGAAATAAGAAAGGGAACATTTTCTCCTCATTTTTATGACTGTACACTCAGAGAAATGGCAAAATATGTGAAAATTATTGACATAAATGCTTTTAATTTTTATTAATAGTTATGAAAAATTTTAGCAACACTTCTTATTGCTTAACTGCCCTGTCATGTCATATTTTTTTCTTCTATGAAATGGGAAAATAACTATTTCATCTCATATGGTTGTTAATGATATTAAATATTGTCTCAGTCATCTCAGTGCTGGACCCAATAAGCCTGACCACACACAACTTAAAGGAAGGAAGATTTATTTGCTCACAGTTTTTGGAGACTTAGAAGTTAAGTAAGTATGTCAGGCCAGGTTTGCGGAGTTCAGGGCACAGTGGAGGGAAGTGCAGAGAGGGAGAGCACAAGGCTTCATTCACTGCTCATACCTCATGGAGGCTGAGAGCAGAGAACAAGCAAGGGAGGAGAGGTTTTATATAATCCCCAAGGCCACACCCCCAGGGATCCCTCCTTAGCAACCAAAATCAACTTCCAACATTGTAAATTCAAACCATTACAAATATAATACCAATTGAGTTAATATGCATATGTCAAAGGTGCATGGAACATAGTGAATGACTAATAAAAATAACACTATCATAGTAGTTGTTATTTATTGTACTTATTGATGGTTTTTATTAGGAAATAAAAAATAAATTTGGTAAGTCAGTTTATTCTACTTCCAACAAATAGTCATCTAATAGCAATAAACAGAGTTTTGGGAAAACTCTGGGTCTGCATAACTGATATGTGATTAGCTATCAGTGGTTTAACATTGGATTTCATAGTATTTCAATTTCTACATAAATTAGATAGAAGTATCTATTAAATTGAATCTATAGGGCAGAGAAAGTCTAAGACATTACCAAGAGGATTGCACCTCAAATATTTGTCTGGAATATTATGTAATATTCATTATATAAATAGATACCAACTATACCAGTTTGTCTGCTTGGTACTAGGAAACTTTGTCATCTACTGGCTTCTTTATTTGATCAAGTCATCTTAGAATAATTTTCATTTAGTGGCTATTAGTTGATAGAGCTCAAGATTTTTCTTTTCCTTATTTTCTTCTTTTCTCTTTGTTTGACACCATGCATAAGAACAAAGAATTACTTCATAGCCAGAATGCATTCACCTTGGAAAAATCTACGAAGGCTCTTTTATATGAGTATTTTTAATGGCATGACTTCCTTTACAGAGAAGATTATTCTATTGCCTCTGACATTTTCAGAAAGGCATGGTCACAGTAAAAGAGAATCTTGTTCTTCTTTTCTCGTGCAGTATAATTCTCATTTATGAGATTCTCACTGGTGTTTATAACTGGTTGTATAGAACATAGGGATTAGTCAGATAAAATGTGAGTCAAAAGATGATCCTGGCATAGAGTAGTCAAGATGTTTTTGTAAGTTAGGTATAGAATTATACAAATAGAACCAAGAGTTCTCAGAGCAAAATATTTTAATAGAATTAACAGTACTCTTGATTGAACATGACGTCACATACTGCCCTGTAAACAAGAAGTGCATTGTGGGAGTGGGGCTGGCGTGGGCCTGGCAGGGCAGGGACTTCGGGCCGGGGTGGGCTCAGTTCTCTGTGCTCACTTGGTGCTTTCCAGAGGCTCAGCAAGCTCCGCTGGGCCAGGATCACAAAGCCCCAGGCTGGGACTCTGCCTCCATCCCTTGCCAGCTCCCCGTTAGGAGCTCAAGCCAGGGACCATGGTGTGCACTCCTTGCATCATCATTCCAGATCTGCTCTGGGTCTACAAAACATTCCTGGAGCCACGCGTATACCATCTGATTTCCCCTTTTGTTGGTCGTATATGGCCTAAAAAAGTTGAACAAAAATCTAATGATAAGGATAAAAGCATCGTAGATTGCAAGGGTGCAGACACAAGTGGATTGATTACCAACAAAAGGATCAACAGAAATCTCTCATAAAAAGGAAGACTAATGGGATTTTCCCAAAGGATTTCAATTGTTTTAAAAAATGGGCCTGATAACATGAAGCACCTTCTTTGTACTTGTCTCTGACCTTTTTCTCTGAGACCAGAATTCCGGATAGACAGTTTATTTACCTGATATTAATCAGGAAATATGTGCTATTTATATTTAAAATGTACTTAGTTATATTTAATGACCTCATTCCTGAATTCTTCTTTCATTATAGTAGTGTTTGTTTCTATTATTGCCGTTTAATAATATGAATAAGTAGAAGGTCTGTGCTAGTGGACACTCAGTACTTAAAATCCTTGGCCTCTAGCACTCATTCACATGAGTCCGACCGCTATTGACTACGACTGTTTATTGCTCTGAGGAAGATGGAAATCGGGGAAACACCTGTGAAAAATGAAACATCTTTAACATAAGTGCCTAATGTAAATTATAAAATTCTAATCTTGTTGCATTCCTTCCATCCCTAAAAATGCATTAAACATTCAGTTAAAAAAAAGAAGTGCATTGTGAATTTTGCAGTACCTTCAAACTTATCAAGAAAGCAATAAGCCGGGCGTGGTGGCGCACGCTTGTAAATCCCAGTACTTTGGGAGGCGGAGACCGGAGGATCCCGGGTTCGTAGCCAGCCTCAGCTCTCTCGCTCGCTCTCTCTCTCTCTCTCTCTCCCTGTCTCTCTCTCTCTCTCTCTCTCTCTCCTTAGTGAGGCCCTCCGCAACTTCATGAAACCCGGTTTCAAAATAAAGTATAAAAAATAGGGCCAGGGGCGTAGCACGGAGGTAGAATGCCCCTGCGTTCAATCCCTGGTACCCCCAAAAAAATTAAAAAATAAAAGAAAGCAATAAATTGTATGAACCTCAAACCAGTTCATGACTGAACAGAAAAGAATTACCTCTTAAAGTATCACTCTCCAATAGAAATATAGTGTGTCATATATCTAATTAAAATTTTTCTAATAGGTACATTAAGAATGTAAAAAAAGTGAAATTAAATTTAATATTATATTTTATTCAACACAAACTATTAAATATATTATTTAAACATGTCCTATGTATAAAATTATTGAGATGTTTTATATCTTTATACTAAATTTCTAAAATCACATATATATGTATTTTTTTTCAGTACTGGACATTCTACCACTAAGCTACACCACACCCCTATTTTATATATCTTTAAAACCATGTCTCACTAAGTCACTGAGGGCCTTGCTAAGTTCCTGAGTCTGACCCTGAACCTGTGATTCTCCTGTCTCAGCCTCCCAAGTACAGGGATTATAGGTGTATGCCACTACACTCAGCCTATATATTTTATAGTTATAGTACATGTCAAATCAGATGCTAATATTTCATTGGAAATATTTCAGCTGTATTAAATTTCTTTAAATTTTAGTTGCAAAATTAGATTTACATATTCAAGTTGCTCTAAGCACTGCTATAACTGAATTGTCCTTTTAATATAATTTTCCTTTAATATTTGTATCCACATTAAATAAAATAGATTCATGCCTGGCGTGGTGGCACACTCTTGTAATCCCAGTACTTAGGAGGTGGAGACCGGAGGATCCGGGTTCGCGGCCAGCCTCAGCTACTTAGTGAGGTCCTCCGCAACTAAGTGAGACCCGGTTTCAAAATAAAGTATAAAAAAATAGGGCTGGGGGTGTAGCTTGGAGGTAGAACACCCCTGGGTTCAATCCCTGGTACCGCAAAAAAAAAAAATAAATGAAATAAAATAAACAGATTCATCTTTTTTAGAAGAACTGAATTTTAAATGAATAGCATATGAGATTCAACTTTATTTGTCCAAGATAAGCAAATATATTCTTTTGTCAGCCCAGTAACATTAGCATTGATTTCAAAAATGAATTGCCCAAATTAATAAGAAATTCTTTTTTTTTTTTTTTTAATTTTTTTTTTTTGCGGTACCGGGGATTGAACGCAGGGGCGTTCTACCTCCGTGCTACGCCCCCGGCCCTATTTTTTATACTTTATTTTGAAACCGGGTCTCACGAAGTTGCAGAGGGCCTCACTAAGTAGAGAGAGAGAGAGAGACAGGGAGGGAGAGAGAGAGAGAGAACGCTCGCGCGCGCATGCGCAAGCTGAAGCTGGCTGCGAACCCGGATCCTCCGGTCTCCGCCTCCCAAAGTACTGGGATTACAAGCGTGCGCCACCACGCCCGGCATTAATAAGAAATTCTAAAATTATTAGTATCAATGATTTTTCCTCATAGTTTTGGAGCCAATTTACATATTAATGTAAGTTAAAGTTAAAATCTCCAGCACATTCGTTTTGTTAGAAAAATGCATAAAATTATTATTATTGACTTATATCTTTAAAAGTTTTAATTTCAATGTAATTTATTTTACCTGTTTAGCTAATTTACAAGATTTTTCTTTTTTAAGAAGCTTTAAATTTAAGTTATTTTTAACTAGTCTAAAATAGGTGAGGAACTATAATTCACATTGTCATTTTGCCGTTATTGTTTAAGATTGGGCAAATAATTTCTCCAAGAAAGACTCAATTTTTAATAAATTGAACAATAATAATAAAAGCTTCAGTAAATTATTTGTAAATTCATTAAATTATTTGTAAAGCTCTTTCATTACTCACTTAATAAGCATTGGTAAATAGCACAAATTCCTTAATCCTTCCAATTGTCCCATAGAATCCACAGCATTTTTTTTCTACATAGCTAGGCTATTAACTATGTTGATTTTACTTATAATTTTTGAGAAAACTAAGAAAAATATTAGCATTCAGTTTCTACCACAATAGACTCTATCGGTGAAACAAAGCAATAAGGAAAACTTCAGTCCATTTTGATAGAAATTAGTGTTTTTCACATCTACCTAATGTGCTTTTATAATTGATATAAAAAATTAAATATATCTAAACCATAAATGAATTTTTCTAGGTTACAAGTTGAGAAAATTTCTTCCTGGATTTGAAAGTCTTCTTAGTCAATATATACCTAAAACATTAATTTGGCTATATATTTTATATTGCATAAACAATGTAAACCTAAATACTAAGAACAAAATTTTTCAAATTTTGGAAATGTTGACAATTAATATTGTAAAAACATAATTTCATTTGATATGTTTCCAACTAATACAAGCTTCAAATTTATTTCTATGCAAGAATCCAAACAACTTGCTAAAATACTTAAATACTTTTTTTAGATACCTAATTCTGATTTCAGGAAATTAATGAAATTCATTTATTTTCTGACTATTGAGAGGAAACTTATCAAAGCTTTTATTTGAATAAAATCTTTCTTAACATCATTCTTTATTATTCTTAGATTTTTTAATTAATAAAGAATTTTTTTTCTTTTTGAGAGCAAATTGCTGTATACATTCAAGTTGAAACTTGTGACACGCCTTGTTCAACCACTTCTATTCTGTCTTTTTGTCATGATATTAGCTTCTGCATCTTCATTTAATTCTGCACCAGTAAATACTTTGTTCACAATTTTAGAATTTGCCTATACTAAGTTTTAAAACTAGTAGAATAATTTCAGTATTCCCCACTTAGTGGACACATGACAATAGTACCAAACACTGCGCATACTTTGTATTTTTCTCCCATCCAAGTACTAACCAGGCCTGACTCTGCTTAGCTTCTGAGAGCAGTTGAGATTGGGTGCATTCAGAGTGGTATGGCTGTAAACTACTTTGTATTTTTTCATACATAAATATGTATTATCTTAGTCTGTTTTTTTGTTTTTTGTTTTTTAGTTTTTGCTAATATAACATACCTGAGACAGGGTAACTTATAAATAAAAAAGAAGTTTATTTAGCTCATAGATGTAGAGGCAAAAATCTAAGATCAGGCAGACCCCCTTTGTTTGGTTTTTGGTGAGGACCCCCTTGGTTGCAATACATGGTGGTGGATGGTGACATGGAGAGAATGAAAAAGAGAGAGACAGAGAGAGAGAGTGCTCACATAGTGAGGCAGGAAGCCAGAGAGAAATTCAGCGGTCAGGTTTGTTCTTTTACAACCATTCATTCATGTGAGAACTAACCCTGGTCCCCAAAGTACTACCAATGGTTAAAATAAAATATAATCTACCAAGACAATAAAGTTGAGGTTAAACATAAAAACATTATATTATATAATTTTTAAATTAAAATTAAAATATATTCAGTTAATTAAATGAGCCTCAGTTTATGTTCTTAACAGTCACATGGGTGCAGTTGGCTATCATACTGGACCATGCAGCTCTAGAAAATTTAGCACTTATAAATTTTAGTGGAAATGTTAGTCATTAGATCATGAAAATATTCATGAAGATGGGACATAATAATGTCCTTGATGTTCCTTGATAGTGAGTCTAGAAATTTTGATGTTGAATGTGTTACAGGTGTTAGGATCAGAGATTCCCAGGGCTCTTACTCTGGTTCTGAATCAGAAGCTTCTCGCTCAACCCAGGGCAGTGATTATCATATCTATCCTTTGATAAGTGCTAATTAAAAGTATTACAAGTATTTTTATTACAAGTACTATCATTGTCTACAATACTTAAGTGATAGACAAGAGACCCCTTGACGAGACAGCAATGAAATCACTTTTATGTAGATTTTAATGTCTTGCATTAAAGACAAAGAATCATACAGTTGTGTTGACACTATTTGCCCCTATTCCACTACCAATTCGTGTTTTAATTTGGATACCGTCTCTTATTTTAAAGAGTCCTTTCTCATTTTGTTTCTGTTAAAAGTTTTCTTGAGTGCTTAATGAAACTAAATTTGTTTTTTATTTTGATTCTTTCATGAATAATTTTTTTGAAGTATTTAACCTGGGTAGCTAGACAAATGAATCTTTGGATGGATAAAAATAAATGGGATGCAGTAAATGGGATTTTAAAAGAAAGTCTAAGTTGCTATTTGGGACCATTTTTACTGGAAGAGACAAGTTCTAGAACTTGCATGATTAATGGATATCATTAGTTTACAAAGGCTGAAAATCAAGGTTATCTAATGACCAATTCACTCTGGAGTGCATTCCTAGCCAGAATCAATACGATAATGATCATTCTTTCCTCATTTGAGAGAGGAGTGAAGTGCAGCATGCGTAGGGCAGGTGGTGGGTTGGGCTGGGCTGGGTCCAGAGCAGAACAAACACAAGCATCACTTTCAGGCGCCATTTGTGAGATTTCCAATGCATTGAATACTGAGCAGAAGACATTGGCTTTATCTTTGAGTTCAATTGCTGTGAAGCATAGAAAAAGATTAACAACAACAACAACATCCTGTTTGCCCCTTGGGAAACAGGATGAAAAAATGAACATTGACTTTTGCATTGTTGTCAGACCCATGATCTCTGCAAATTTAAGATCCACCAAATATAATGATATTTGGTAAAGATGGTATTTTTTTTTTTTTGCGGTACCGGGAATTGAATGCAGAGGCGTTCTACCTCCGCACTACGCACCTGGCCCTATTTTTTTATGCTTTATTTTGAAACCAGGTCTCACGAGGTTGCGGAGGGCCTCACTAAGGAGAGAGAGAGAGAGAGAGAGAGAGACAGAGTGAGAGCTGAGGCTGGTCGCGAACCCGAATCCTCCGGTCTCCGCCTCCCAAAGTACTGGGATTACAAGCGTGCGCCACCACGCCCGGCAAAAGATGGTATTTTTGGTAAAGATCTACCAAATACATAAATTCACTTTTACTCTCTCTAACCAAGCTTCAATTTCAAAATAGGATATTTTAGCACAGTCGCCACAAAAATCTGTAAGTTGCATAAACTAGGCTTTCATGAGATGTTAAGTGTGTTTAAAACTTAGAAAAAGTAGCTGTGATAAAATCTTTCTTACTCTTCTGGTGAGCTTGGGCAAATAACCTCTCTGGTCTTTAGTTTTCTTACATGTTTAATAGTACTTAATGAAATCTGTTAGGTGTGTGTAATGTGTATGTCATATAACAATGAGCCAGGTAGACAATGAAAAACTATTTTGTGGTAAATATTGTTGTTAAAAGTCATCATTAACAAACAGAATGGCAGTTGAATTGATATACGTATAGATGAGTAGATATATTAGATAGGTATAGTGTATGTTTTATTATAGATTATGTAGTAAAGAAATCTCACATACTATTAAAAAGAATTTTAAAACACTAATGCACATGATGTATATACACAAACTTATCAGAGTCAATCACTATGCTAGACACGAAAAGGAGGGAAGAGGGAAGGAATTGGGTGGGATTTGAGGGAGGGCTAAATGAGCAATGTGTGCATGCATGCTTCTACTACCCTGACACTTATCAAAATGTATAATTACAATGCACTAATAAATGAATATATATATATATATATATATATATATATATATATATATACATTTTATTCCCCTAGGCTGTATAATATGGTGGCAGAACAACTACCCATTCATCTGAAGTCTTGATTTCCACTTTAGCATTACCATTACTATTTGTTAATTTCATGATGTAGGTAAATAGTTTGACTCCTATTAGCCTCAATTTCTTCTCTGAAAAAAATAGTAGGACCAACAATACTTTATCTGGCTTTCTATAAAGGGTCCTTAGGCTATTGAAATAAGAAACTAAATAGGAAATTATATAATATTTATATAAGGCTTTCTGATTTTAAATATTGTTAACTAGGGAGAGAAGGAGAAGCAACTCAGACAATAGAATTAATGTGGAAATTAAAAGAAGAATAAAGAAAAACTAATATCTAGCTTATAAGAATGGAAGAGAATATGCTTTGAATCTCCTTTCTGGTACAGCTCATAACTAATAGTGGCGAGGGAATCCAAGTGGTCCTAGATTTAAATTCAAGTGCTGTCACTAACTAATGGTCTATGGGGTACAATACCCAGCTCACAGGGTTGTTTTAAAAGTAAAAGAAAATGTGCTTTTTAAGCACTTAATACAGTGACTGGCATATAGCTCTCAATAATTGTAACTAATAAAAATTAATTATGGAGTAATTTCACATGGACATTAAAAAAGTAGAGATTTACCATGCTTTGGTCAATAAAAAGGCAGAGTTTCAAAGATATGTGGATCATATGGCAATATCTGTCCCAATGATTCAGTATGGCAATGCAGTCAATGCAACTATAATAAATTAAAACCAGATTCATCATTCCTATAAAAGTAAATACAACAACCAGCAATAATGACAAATATGAATCACAGTGTTCGAGTCTGCCTCTGAATTGAAATTGCTTGGCTAGGTAGCACCTCATTAATTCTCTTACCCTCAAGATAAATGAACCAATTTTATAATCTCAGGAGCACTGAATTATATTTCAGAGAATAATCAGAATTATTGATAAAAAAAGAACATACTTGAACTCTTCTCAGTTTCATAAAGTTTTATATTTCTGTGCAAATCCAAGATTTTTTAAGATACTGAGTTCTATTTATGGGTAGTTTTTTTTAATTTTGATTAAAGAGGAAAGAATTGAAATGCTTCATAAAAGGGCACTTGAATATTAAGTGACTCTTACTTGACTACATTTTTAGAACTGTCATATGAATTAATCACAGATATAGAGGTAAAATTTCCCTTGACATACATACAGGATTTCTTTTTAATTCATGAGATAATATGCTTGGAACAAATCTACTTTGGAGAAGGCAACTGTAAAATTTAAAGTATTTTCAAACAGTATTTCATGCCATTATCCCCCCCACCAATGAAAAAAGAAAAAAAAAACCAGGATATAGTCTCCAGAAGCAAATTCCAAAATATTAAAATTTGAGTCTTACTAATTGTTCCGGTCAGCATTCTTGCAGCTATAAATCTAAAGATTGACCACGTAACTCAGAGGAAAGAAGATTTATTTTCTTTCGGTTTTGGGTTTAGTCCATGTGAAGACAGGGACCACAGATCTCAGGGCATAGTGACAGGAATTGGAGAAAAGGAGAGCACGTGGACTGTGCTCACATCATGAGGGGCAGAAGCAAGAGCACGAGTAGGGGTGGAGGAACCATATATATAATTTCCAAGGCTGTACCCCCAGGAACCACCTGCTCCAGCAACAGTCTACCTGCCTACGGGGTACCATTACAATGGACTTATCCACTTCTGGGATTACAACCCTTATGACTCAATTATATCAAACCTGAATATTAATAAATGAGCTTTTAGGGGACATTTTATATCTAGCTATAACACTAATCTTTTGGATTTTTCCTAAATTTTAATAATTTAAATTATCCTGTGGAAGAAAAAACACGGTTGTATAAAATTTGTGTTAAATTTCAAGATGTATAAGTTATAAATAGAATTCTGGGAAGAATTAGTGTGGAAATGAAATTTAAAGGAAAGTTAATATCAAGCTTGCTAGATACCAAGATGAGAAACACTGAGGGACTCTTAGACTGAGAAACTCTGTTTAATTTTACAACTGCATAGAATATTATCTGTTCAAAGTATTGAATTTCCATGGAAAAAATTCATTTTGGGGGGTAAAAAGAAAGGATTTCACTGCCAAATAAACTTAAAACCCACCATATTTTGGGACAAAACATTTACAGGAAAATGCCTATAAATGCAGTCCAAGGTTATAAAGACAATTAAGATTGAATATAGATAAATGGAGGAATCCTGTCAAATTGACTAATAGAATAGATTTTCATGTTGACTCTCCTTTGGAGATTTTTCCACGAGTTTCTTGGTGATAATAGTAATGAGGAGAATGAGAAGACACATCATCATGGGATCAATGGAGATGGGTATGAGAAGAATACAACTGTCTTCTTACATGTTATTGTATATAGCAAGAGTTTTTACTTTGACACTTTTCTGAGCATTCATAATTCCTCTTACTTAGAGAAATCATGTAGGTATTGCCTAATTTCACATTATTTTCGGAATGCTCAAGCTATAAACTTAAAATTGAAAACTTCCAGTGCCTTATCTTTTTTAGAGAGTACTTTTATTGTTGCACTGTGGTTATACATTATAGTGAGGTTTAATGTGATACATACATACATGCACACAGTGCTTGGTGTGATTTCATGCAGATCTCTCCTCTTCCTCCTTCACCCTCATGTATGTTAGTGACATAGGTAGTGATGCCTTTGTGTATGGACATAGCATTATTGGAATGTTTCCTTCATGAAGCCTCCTTTTTCCCCTTCCCATCCCCAATCCTCTTCCTTGAGTCTACTGGTCTCTCTCCTCATTTTTCTGAAGTCCCTTAAGTTTTATATTTTCTCTCCAGCTTCCATATGAGAACAAATATATGACCCAAGATTTTCTGAGACTGGCTGATCTCACTAAGAATACTACTCTCTAGTTCCATCCATATCCTGCAAATAATATAATTTTGTTCTTATTTATGGCTGAGTAAAGTTCTATTGTGTGTACAGACCACATTTTCTTTATCTATTCATCTGCTGACAGACAACTCTCTTTTGTTAGACCTATAGAAATAGGTTTACATGATTTATCCATGTTGTTGTGTACAGCAGCAATTTACCTTTGCTCTATACTATCCCATTGTAGAAACAAATCATACATTGATAAAACATTATTTATTCCAATGTTGATGGACAAATAGGTTTCTTCATGTTTTTGTCTATTATAAATAAAGCTGCTATGAACATTTTATACATGCTTTGCATAATACATATATAATATTACTGTTGAAATCCTGGAATGAAATCCTAGACCATCAAGGATAGGCATTTTCATCTTTAGAACATATCAGCAAACAGTTTTATAATGTTTGTACTAATTTCCATTCTTATTAGTAGTTTATAAAAATGTTAACTTAAATGCCAAAATATTAAAATTATTTTTAGTTTAATTATAATTTGTTTCCTCAAAGTTCTTGTTAATCTAGTATATTTTCTGTTATTTCTGACAGTGTTAGTTTTTCATTACTGTGACAAAATACCTGGGATAATCAACTATAAAATGGAAAAAATTTATTATGGCCAGCCATTTTGGTGGCTTCAGTCTATGATCATCTGGCACCATTACTGTTTGGCCTCTAGGGAGACAACATATCCTGGTGGGAGTGTGTGGCAGAAGAAATTGCCCATCTCATATCCAGGAAACAAGAAATTGACAAGAAGGGCTGGAGTCCCAATATCCTGAAGCCATAGAATATATATTTGTATGGTGATAAAAGGGGATTTATTAATTAGATTGGCTTATACAATCAGAAGCTGGATGGTCCCATAATGTCCTTCTGAACAATGGAGAGCTATCAGGACCAGTAGCTGCTCAATCCAAGAAGTTGGAACCTCAAAAAACAAGGGATTAATGATGCAGCCCCAGTCCAAGATGGACATGTCTAGCAACTCCCTGGAGAATTGTGAGATTTCATGTTGCAAGGGTGAAGGAGCTAGACCTTGACGTCCTTGCGAGAAGGTAGCAGTAAGAGACACACCCACTCAAAAAGAATCGAGTTCTCTTCATGCCACTTCCACCTTCCTCCACTTTTTGTTTCATCCAGTCCCATGCCTATTTAACAGTGCCATCCACATTCAAGGTGGGACTTCCCCCTCAATTTCCTGTCCCACATGCCAGTCATCTCTGGAAACACTTTCACCAACAAACCTGCAAGTCTCTTAATCCTTGGAGAGTCTCCCAATCCAATCATTTGACAATCCAGATTAACCATCATGACTCTTATCATTTTTTGTCCACATATTACACTCAGGCCTGTAATTTGAAGTACCCTTAGTGGCAGCAATTAAAGGAGTATACAAATTGTTTTTTCTCTGTGTGGATTGTTGACACAAATGAGTTCATCACATGACTCTACTGAGACATCTGGAAGGTGCCTCGGTCCCATGCCTACTCCTACTCTTCAGTCTTAGGGACATAGAGAATTTAGTCTATATCAAGTTGATCTTGGTTCTGGCACATTTAGCACACTTACAAAGGGACAATGCCAGCCTCCCCATTGAGGTCAACAGACAAATGCATGATAAAGAATTCACATCAGGAGGTTGTGGTTTTAAGCCCTCTTTATGAGGCTTTAATTTTGGAATCCAACTACTATCCATATCCTCAGGCAAGAGAGCACCAAATAAATATTTCCACTTAAGTGCTGTAAAACATTCATGTCTCTTAGAGAAATATATAATTCAGTTTTCTGGCTAACCTATTCTCTCTCTTTAACACATTTTATGTTCTGTATTTCTTTCAAATGGCCTAAAAATTTCTTTATCCCTCTTTTCATTTGGTGCTAAGGAGAAATAGTAGCATTTCTTGTGCTCAGTAATTCATTCAAGTTCCCATTAGAATGAGTTGCTCTGTTTTGAGACAAATCATGAATCGATGCGCTATTGAAAGGAGAAATTTCAAACTGAACCTTATACCTGTTTGACTTCCCATATGATGACAAGCAAAAACATTTATAAGAGCAAGTGTGTTTGGACAGCCAGAGAAGGATGTTGATTGTTAAGTACAAATGGTAATATTTGCTTGATATCAGCATAGGCTCTCTTGCTAGTGGCTGACTTTTTAATAATACTATATTATAAACAAAATATAGTCAAATGTTGATCTTTGGAGCCACTTGAGGTTTTTATGGCTTTCCGAAGCCTATCATAAAATAGACTTGCATATTTCCCTTGATATATATTTGGTGTGCAATTTATGGATGGTTTATAAATCATCACATATATGTACAGAAATAGATGAATTATAATCATATATATTACTTCTTCCACTATATAATTCTAAGAATAATTTAACCAGAGCTCTTTAAACAAGTTTGAGATTATTTTTACTTGTAAGAATTTTTGGTCTAATGTATTAATTCAAGATGTTCTCTATTCTAGCCTTCTCCCCAGAGTAAGAAGTTCTAAATCATAAGCATGAAAACCTGAAACTATCTCAAAAAGTAATTTATTGATCACATGGTCAAACAATATCTCTCCATTTCAGTGCTTTAGATGTTGAGAATGAATATGAAGAACAATAGTGTCAAAACAGAATGAAACCCTAGGGGTCATCTAAACTGAACCACCAATTCATCGTGTGAATGTTCTCCATAGCCGCAGCCAATGGTTGACACTTCTACTGGTTCTGCAAAAGTGAAACTACATTGAAGTAAAATTCTGCTTGAGTAAATAGTTGCCCTGGTCAAAATTGTGCATTGAGGACCAAACAGCACAGGTATAAACATTCTTCCAAAGACAACTGTAGAAATATTTAAAGGCCACTTTCCAATCTTCCCTGTGACATGCCATTTTGGTTTATACCCCTAGTTTCTTCATCTATTTCTCATACACTGGTTTTGATTCCCTTTCTAATTCCCATGTCAATCTCTGTATACACTTTGCTTTGTGGAAACATAAATAATTTTAAGTTTAATTTTGACCTTGTCTTAGAAGCAAACCTTCATTTTTCACATTAGACATTCTTTGAAATGGCCTAAGATTGCATTAATTTTAAACTCACTCTACACACACACACACACACACACACACACACACACACACACACCATTATTCATTAATGTAGAGATTATTATTAAAATATCTAAATCTATTTTACAGGCTGATGTTAAACCACACTTTATTTTAATTTTTTGATGTGTTAAGGGCAGCACTAGTAAATGTCAGTAAAGGATAGATTGGGAATAGACTAAATACAAATACTATATTTAACGTTTCTTTATATATATTTTTTTAATTCAATATATTGCTTAACTAAGATCTTGGTGGATTCTGATGGAATGCTTCTTCCAGCTTTATATTATCCAAGAAATTAGGCTGTATTTTATCTAAATATTTAATTTAAAAACATATTGAGACTGCAGTTTTAAATGGAATCACATCCAATATTATATGTAATCTATATTCCTTACCTAAAACTACTTAATGATAAATTAATCCATTCTTATTGGGGTTAGATGAAATCTTAGAATAGTTTTGATTTGCATCTCCCTGATTGCTAATGATGTTGAACATTTTTTCATGTATCTATTGGCCATTTGTAACTCTTCTTTCGTGAAGTGTCTATTCATTTCAGTGTCCCACTTCTTGATCGGATTATTTATTTTCTTAGTGTAAAGCCTTTTAAGTTCTTTGTATATCCTAGATATTAGACCTCTGTCAGAGGGATAGCTTGCAAAGATCTTCTCCCATTCTATAGGCTTTCTCTTTAGGCTCTTGATGGTTTCCTTTGATGAGCAGAAGCTTTGTAGTTTAATGCTATCCCACTTATTAATTCTTGTTTTAATTTCCTGTGCTTTGGAGGTCTTGTTGAGGAAGTTTCTACCTGTGCCTATATGTTGGAGTGTTGAACCTATGCCTTCTTCTAATAATTTTACAGACTCTGGTCTAACTTCCAGGTCTTTAATCCATCTCAAGTTGACTCCTGTGCAGGGTGAGAGGTAAGGATTTAGTCCCATTTTTCTAAAGGTAGATAACCAGTTTTCCCAGCACCATTTGTTGAAAAGACTGTCCTTTCTCCAACGAATGTGTTTAGCACCTTTGTCAAAGATCAAATGACTATAAGCTTGTGAACTTGTTTCTGTAGTTTCTATTCTGTTCCACTAGTCTATGTGTCTGTTTTTGTGCCAGTACCATGCTGTTTTTATTACTATACTCTGTAGTACAATTTGAAATCAGGAATTGTTATGCCTCCTGCAAGATTCTTATTCCTGAGAATTGCTTTGACTATTCTGGGTCTTTTGTTTCTCCATATAAAATTAATGACTGATTTTTCTAGACCTGTGAAAAATGATGTTGGTATTTTGATAGGGATTGCATTGATTCCATAGATCATTTTTGGCAGAATGGCCATTTTGGAATATTTATTCTGCCTATCCCAGAGCAGGGGAGATCTTTTCATCTTCTAATATCTTCAATTTCTTTCTTCAGCATTCTATAGTTTTCATTGTAGAGGTCTTTTACCTCTTTGGTTAAGTTTATTCCTAGGTATTTGATTGGTTTTGAAGTTGTTGTGAATGGAATAGTTTTTGGGATTTCCTTCTCAGTGGATTCATGGTTGGCATATATGAAAGCTACTGATTTTTTTAGGTTGATCTTGTATCCAGCTACTTTGCTGAATTTATTGATCAGCTCTAGTAGATTTTTGGTTGAGTTCTCTGGGTCTTCTAGATATAGGATCATGTCATCTGCAAATAAAGATAATTTTAATTCTTCTTTTCCTATTTGAATTCCTTTGATATTCTTCACTTGTCTTATTGCTCTGGCAAGAGTTTCGAGGACTATATTGAAAAGGAGTGGTGATAGTGGGCATCCTTGTCTTGTTCCTGTTTTTAAGGGGAATTCTGGCAATTTTCCCCCATTCAATATGATGTTGGCTTTGGGTTTCTTATATATTGACTTAATGATGTTGAGGTATGTTCCTTCTATTCCTATTTTCTGTAGAGTTCCTAACAGAAATGGGTGTTGAATTTTGTCAAATGCTTTTTCCGCATCTATTGAAATGATCATGTGATTCTTGTTTTTAGTTCGATTTATATGGTGAATAACGTGTATTGTTTTGCGTATATTGAACCAGCCTTGCTTTCCTGGGATGAAACCAACTTGGTCATGATGTACGATTTTCTCAATATGGTTTTGAATGCGCATGGCTAGTATTTGATTTAGAATTTTTGCGTCTATGGTCATTAATGATATTGGTCTGTAATTCTCTTTTCTTGAAATGTCTTTATTTGGCTTTGGTATTAATGTGATGTTGGCCTCATAAAAGGAATTTGGAAGAATTCCATCTCTTTCAATTTCACAGAATAGTTTGTGAAGTATTGGTTTTAGTTCTTCTGTAAAGGTTTTGTAGAATTCGGCTGGAAAACCATCTGGACCTGGGTTTTTCTTTGATGACATACTTTTTATTGTTGTTTCTATCTCTGTGCTTGCTATTGGTTAATTCAGGTTTTGTATATCCTCCTGGTTCAATTTAGGTAGGTTGTATGTGTCTACAAATCTTTCGATTTCTTCCACGTTTTCCATTTTATTGAAATATAAGTTTTCAAAGTAGTTTCTTAGGATCCTCTGGATTTCTTCACTATCTGTGGTGATGTCCCCTTTTTAATTTCTGATTTTGGTAATTTGGGTTGATTCTCTCCTTCTTTTGGTTAGGTTAGCTAGTGTTTTGTCAATCTTGTTAATCTTCTCAAAGAACCAGTTTCTTTTTTTGTTGATTCTTTGTATTGTTTTTTTATTCTCTATTTCATTAATTTCTGCTCTGACTTTAGTTATCTCCTGCCTCCTACTGGCTTTGGGATTTGACTGTTCCTGTTTTTCAAGATCCTTGAGGTGTGTCATTAGGTTCTTTATTTGGATGTCTTCTGTTTTTCTTATGTGGGCACTCAGTGCTATAAATTTTCCTCTTAACACTGCCTTAAAAGTGTGCTATAGATTTTGATACGTCGTGTTTCCATTTTCGTTTAATTCTAGAAATATTTTTATTTCTCCCCTTATTTCTTTTCTGATCCATTCCTCATTCAGAAGTGTATCATTTAGTCTCCATGTATTTATGTGGTTACTTTTAGTCTTCCGGTTGTTAATTTCCAGTTTCATTCCCTTATGATCTGAGAAGATGCAGGGAACTATACCACATCTTTTGAATTTGCTGGTGGTTGCTTTGTGACCCAGTATGTGGTATATTGTGGAGAATGTTCCGTGGGCAGCTGAGAAAAATGTGTATTCAGATGTTGCCGGTTGAAATAATATGTATGTGTCTATTAGGTCCATTTGGTATGGTTTTCTTTAGGTCTGAACAATCTTTATTCATCTTTTGTTTGGAGGACTGATCTAGTGGCATGGGTGGTGTGTTGAAGTCTCCCAATATTATTGTGTTTGGGTCTATTTGGGACCTGATGTCCTGAAGAATTTGTTTTATGAATGCAGGTGCGCCCGTATTTGGGGCATAGATGTTTACTATTGTTGTATCTTGTTGTTGGATTGTTCCTTTTATTAGTAAGAAGTGACCTGCTTTGTCTCTTCTGATATGTTTTAGCTTAAAGTCTGTTCTGTCAGACATAAGTGTTGCTACCCCTGCTTGTTTTTTATCTCCGTTTGCATGGTATATCTTTTTCCATCCTTTTACCTTTAGCGTATGAGTATCTTTGGCTAGAAGGTGAGTTTCTTGTAAGCAGCATACAGTTGGATTATGCTTTTTAATCCACATTGCCAGTCTATGCCTTTTAATTGGGGAGTTGTGTCCTTTGACATTCAATGTTATTATTGAGATATGATTGTTGTTTCCTGTCATTTTGAGTTTTATTTTCTGTTTGCTGTAGTGACAAATCTCCTTGTTTAGTTGCCTACCTGGTGTAGTTCACCTCTCCCGTGGTTCTGAAAATTGCTTGTTTTTCCTTCTTTGTGATTTATTTCTTTTAGGATATTCTCCAGTGTTGGATTGGTCCTCATGAATTCTTAAGTGTTTGTTTAACATGGAATGTTTTTATTTCTCCATAAATGTTAAATGATAATTTTGCTGGATATACCAGTCTTGGTTGGAAGTTGTTTTCTTCCAGGGTCCAGAGTACTCTCTACCAATCTCTCCTGGCATTCCTAACTTGGGTTGAGAAGTCTGGGGTAATTTTTATTGTTTTGCCCCTGTATGTCACCCTTTCTTTTGCTCTTGCTTCTTTTAAGATTCTTTATTTGGCCTCTATGTTAGATATTTTAATTATTATGTGGTGTGGTGAGGTCCTTCTTTGGTCCTGTCTTGACGGTGTTCTATATGCCTCCTGTATGTGAATGTCCAAGTCCTTTTCTATATTCAGAAAGTTCTCTGAAATTATTTCTTTTTTTTCGGTACTGGGAATGAACCCAGGGGCATTCTACCTCCGAGCTACACCCCCAGCCCTATTTTTTTTTGTGTGTGGTACCAGGGATTGAACCCAGGGGCGTTCTACCTCTGTGCTACACCCCCGACCCTATATTTTTTATACTTTACTTTGAAACCGGTCTCATGAAGTTGTGGAGGGCCTCACTAGGTAGAGAGAGAGAGAGAGAGAGAGAGAGAGACAAGGAGAGAGAGAGAGTGAGAGAGAGAGAGAGAGAGAGCTGAGGCTGGCCACGAACTCAGATCCTTCGGTCTCCGCCTCCCAAAATACTGGGATCACAAGCGTGCGCCACCACGCCCTGCTAAAATTATTTCTTTGAGTAGGTTTCTTATACCCTTAGTCTGTGTTTCTAATCCTTCTTCAATGCCTTTTAGCCTTAGATTAGGACATCTTGTATCGTCTTGTATTTCTTGGATGGCCAGGGTGTGTTTTTGTAATAGCTTCTATATACCGTTGACTATGTTTTCAGTTTTGAATGAACTGTCTTCCATGAGTGATACCCTGTTTTCCATTTGGTCAAGCCTACTCGAGTTGGTTTCTATTGCAGTCTTTAATTTGTTTATTGACTCCTTCATTTCGTTCAGTGTTTCTTTCTGATTCTTTCTTAGAGCCTCAACTTCTTCCTTCATCCGCTCTATGCTTTCTTTGAGGCCTTTCATCATTCTGAAGATCAAAATTCTGAATTCTCCGTCTTGCATTTCCTGTAGGTCCGTATCAGTAATCTTACCTGATGCATTGTAACTGTTTATTGTTTCTTCCCTGTTCCTCATTCTTATATTTTCAGTGTTTTCAATTTTGTGTTTCCGTTTCCTCCGCATCATCTTCCTTCCTATGTATAAGACCTCTTGTTGGTCCCTGTAGACCCAATTGGGTCAGTACGCTGCAGGCTGTGGTTCCCTCCCATCTTGCTGACCAGGGAGCAGATTGTGTGTGGCGGGGGGCACAGAGCATATGGAGCTGGGGTGTTGGCACTTGAGGCGCACTTCAAGGCATGGTGTTGGATGTGGGCTCCGAGGCGCGGGTGATGGTGCCAGAAGATACCCGGTCTCCGAGGCACAGTTGGCACAGATCTCGGGGGGCATCGCTGGAGGTTGCCCGGTCTCTGATGCGCAGTGCTGTGTACCTCGCACAGGCTCCGGGGAATGCGAGCTTTGGGTATCGGGTGGTCGTGCCTGAGGGTGCACGGGCACTGAATCACAGTGCTAAGGATCACACACGGGCCTCCGTGACGTGCTTTGGCTCCTGGAATTCGGTGGTGGTGCCGATGAGTGCCCTGGCTCTGAGGCAGTGTGGAGGGTCACGTGAGTCTCAAGTGGCGGCGCCAGAGGGTATCCGGGCTGTGAAGTGTGGCACATGGGCTGGGTTGCACTGTATGGCACGGCTGTTTGCTGGCCTGGGCACGGCTGTTTGCCCTGGTTGCGCTGGATGGCATGGCTGGTCTCCTGTGTCGCACTGGTTCACGTGTCTGGCTGCCTGGGTTGCACGGGATGGCATAGCTGGCCTAGGCAGGGCGCAGCTGGCCTCCCTGATCATGCGTGGAGGCACAGCTGGCTGCCTGGGTCGTGCAGTTCAATGTGGCTTGCCTAGGCAGGGTGCGGGAGAGGGGTATCGCCAGGGTCTCAGCTGGGAACCCTGGTTGCACGGGATGGCATGGCTGGTGGCAGGGGACCACAGGTCTGGCTGCCTGGGTGGCAGGGAAAGGTGCTGCTGGCCTAGGTGGGGTGCAGGGGGCGGGGGCCACCCTGGTCATGTGTGGGAGGGTGCTGCTGGCCGCCTAGTTGTACAGGACGGCAAGGCTTTCATTGGCAGGTCACGGGGCTGTGGGGCACGGCGCTGCGGGGAACCGGGGCCGCTGGGCTGTGGGACACCCGGGACTCTGCTAGGGGCACGGGGCCACGGGTCTGGCTGTCTGGGTGGCAGGGAAAGGTGCTTCTGGCCTAGGCGGGGCGCAGGGGGTGGGGTTGCCCTGGTCGCGCATGGGAGGGCATGGCTGACCACCAAGTATTGCAGGACGGTGCGGCTTGCATGGCAGGGCATAATGTCGTGGTGGCGAAGGATGCCCAGGTCTCAGTTGGGGTCGTGGGCCCGCGGTGCACGGGGCCATGTGGCACAGGGGTGCAGGGTGCCCGGTCTCGGCTTAGGGTGTGGGGCCACGGGGTGCCGGGTGCCTGGGTCTCAGCTGGGAACCCTGGTCACACAGGATGATGTGGCTGGTTGCCCGGGACGGCGTGTCTGGCTGCCTGGGTGGCAGAGATAGGTGCTGCTGGCCTAGGCGGGATGCAGGGAGGGTGCGGCTGGCCACCTGGTTGTGCAGGATGGCGCGGCTTGCCAAGCTAGACACGGGGAGCCGGGCAGGGCACGGGGTGCGGGGCGAGGGGGTGCAGGGTGAGGATTTACTTTGGTAGGCATAAAAATATTCTTAGTTGTCATTTTAATCATGTAAACAGAGGGACAAAATTGTTTTAATTTGTTGGTACAATCTTTGCTTTAACCCATTAAAGCAGAGTCATTCATACTTAGTTAAGTGACTACATATGTGAAACATATAAAAACCATAAAACTGAATTCAGAAAGAAACTAGACACTGTTGAAGACACTATCCCTCTTTCATCGTTGCTTAAACAAGGACACAATGCAAATTAGTATATAAAATCAAAATTTAACAATACTGGTTTGTAATAAATGAAAAGGGTTGTCCTATAAAAACATATTCTAATATCAGCTCTGCTTCTAGTTAGCTGTAAATTCTTCAACAAGAAATCTAGCCGGTTTCCTCAGTAAAAATTTATTTATCTTATAAGTATTTTCTTCAATATAAAAGAATTAAAAGAGTGTAGTCCAGAAGTTTCTAAATTCCATGAAATTTAGTTATCTAACAATATTCTATGGATTCAAAGAAAAATAATATATACATATTTACATTAGTTCCTATGAGAGATATTTTCCCCTAGAGTCAGACAGCATTACCCTGAGGGAACATTTCTTTCATATCTGAGTTTCCTTCCTCCCTGCTCCTAACCAAGTATAATTTGGAGTATTTCTAATCTGGTATGAAATCACTATATTGATTTTCACACAAGCATATTCAACAAAGCAGAAGATATCTCTGTCACACATATAAGTTGCTAACTGTGAGCTACAGTAGTGGAAAAATAAATACAAAATTTTATAATTGAGTTAATTATGCTTCCTTTCAAAATAATTCTACTTTTTCTTGCTTAATTTCCAAATCATGATATGGATTCAATCTAAAAATATGGGAGAGGGATCAGCAGCAAGATGGTGACAAAATAGGAGCCCCTGAATGAGCCTGTCTGAAAACTGTCTCAGAAACACCTCGGGGGCTCAGAACTAAACAACATTGCACAGACACAGAACCAAAACCCCAAATCCAGTAACCCAAGTACGAATATGCAAACACAGAGTCTACCAGCTTCAGATTTCCACAGAAAGCTGCAATCCCGTGTCAGCAGCATCGGTAAGGAGCCATCTTACCCCGGTCCCTACAGCCCTCTGCGCCACAGACAGATCTGAAGGAGAAACCGGAGTAGAATTTCGTGAGTGGTGGGGCCATCACAGCAGCAGATAGTGGGCTCCTCCCCCAACCAAGCATCTCCCCCTCCACCGCACTACGAGCCCGCGCGATCCCCAGCACCCTGCATTGGAGCCCCGCGTCAGCCAAGATCCTGGAGGCCACCACGCCCTGCGCCCTGCCCCGCTCCCCATGTCCTGCTTAGGCAAGTTGCACCATCCTGCACAACCAGGTGGCCCACGCGAGACCAGGGCGTTCCCCACCCACTGCATTCTGCCTAGGCCAGCAGCACCTTTCTCTGCCACCCAGGCAGCCAGACACCTTATCCCGGGCAACCAGCCGCATCATACTGTGTGACCAGGGTTCCCAGCCGAGAACCGGGTACCCCACGTCTTGCGGCCCTGCGCCCCTAGCCTAGACCCGCGACCCGCGGCCCCATGCCCCACAGCCTGCAGCCCCCGTGACCATGTCCCTAGCACAGTCCTGGGTGTCCTGCGGCCCCGCAGCCCTGCGCCCCGCAGCCCCGCGACCCGCCAACACAAGCCTTGCCGTCCTGCACAACTAGGCGGCCAGCAGCGCCCTCCCACACGTGACCAGGGCGGCCCCCACCCCCTGCACCCCACCTAGGCCAGCAGCACCTTTCCCTGCCACCGGATCCTCCGGTCTCCGCCTCCCAAAGTACTGGGATTACAAGCATGCGCCACCACGCCCAGCTCATGAGACCATTTTTAATGAGATCTCAAAACAGAAATGAGAAACAGAGTATAGGTACTGCAGGAAAGTCCATCCTTGTCACAAAGGGGCAGAAAACTTGGCTCAACTAAGTCCAGGAACTAAGACTTTGTGGAAGGCAGGACTTAAGGGCAATGAATTAGGATATTTGGCAGAAGAAATCTCTAGCAGCAATGTGCTCGGGATGTTGCATGACTTCTCTTTAACTGCATGTAGTAAAATGCACAAAAGGAGAAATATTTTAAAGACAGAATTTATAATTAAAAGGAAACAGCAGGTAAAGATTTGGAAATTTCTCTGCCTGATCACTGAAAGAATAAAAATACCTGTGTCTAAAAAAAGAAAACGGAGAGTGTGACTGAGTGACCATTTGATAAGTAGATTAGGATGACTAAGCGGAAGCCAGGGACCTGAAGGTGTTTCAGAGATCTTTGAGACTTACACAGGCCCAGAAGGCCAGGGGCTTGAGTCAGAATTATTTTGATAGAGGGTCTCAGCACTCCCAGAGGACCTCCAGCCTCACTAAACTTGGCCTCCACAAGTCTCTGTTTCCCACATGTCTGCACAGTGCTCCTCAAGGGCTCCAGCCAGGGCTCAAGCATGTTCAGGTACAGCTCAACGTGCCACTTCAGAAGGCCCAAGTACTGAGCTTGATGGGACACAAATAGTGATAATTCTGCAAATTATCTTTTCTTTCTGGAAGATATATGGACTTTTCTTTGGGAGGTCTGGGTTATCTATGATTAAAACCATCTTATATATGCCACAGCTTTATTACTACATTTTCCATTCCTTTTAATCATTAGAGCCATTTACTTAAATATCTGCTGACGCTTTTGCATCAGTTTTAATTTTGAGGGTTGAAAGTGAAACATTTCTAGAAAAAAAAGGAAGAGCTGAGACTATCAAAGCATATAAACAGAGTGTGTTGGTTCACTGATTTTTTGTTATTTCATTAAGTAGGAGAAAATTACAAAAACACAGGAACTATGAGAGAAGATTTATCATTTAGTCTTGAGTCCCAGTTTTTATAAATCCAAATCTCTTTAAACCACTCTTAAAATGGGTGAGAAGTTTCACAAAGTTCCGATAGAGCATTGTAAACTCTTCTGCTCAACTGACATGTAATATTATTACAATGAAGAAAACTTTAATATGAAATGGCATAACACAAATTTAATCACTGAGAGTATTTTTGATGTAAACAGTTCAAATAATCTATCAGTCCTTATCTGGTCAGCAATCTCCACAACTATAATCTAAAAGATTGACCATGTAACTTAGAGGAAAGAAGATGTATTTTCTTCCAGTTTTGGATACAGTCCATGTGACACCGGGGACTGTGGATCTCAGGGCATGGGGGTGGAAGGAGGAGACAGAGAGCGCACGGGCTATGCTCCTCACATCATGGAGGCTAGAAGCAAAAGAGTGAGCAGGGAAATAAAGGACCATATATAATCGCCAAGGAGGCCCGCCTAGGGACTCACCCCCTCCAGCTACACCCACTGTCCCGGGCCACCACCCAGATAAATCCATTACAATGATTATCCACTGCTAGGATTACAATCCTCAAACCCAATTACATAAACTCCAAACATTAATAAATTAGTTGTTAAGGGGACATTTTTATATCTAACTATAACAATCCTATAAGGCTTATCAAGAAAAACAGCAATTTCCTTCACTACTCCCTCCATTCTATTAAATTTAAGCTCATATATCAAAATGAGTTACTTATAGTAGTGTTTTTCTTATTTATTTTTTAACTTTAATAATTATTGGTTAACAAACTGCTATATCAGATGAAGCTTTTGCTATTTTTTTGGTTTATTGTTATAATTTTAACATTTCCACCATAACACAAACATTCTTGTATTTTAGTATATATAAGAATTTTGGTTTAGCTCAACATCCAATTTTTATATTACCATAACTTAATGAATGGCATGCACAAATGAATCATACCTTGCAATTTAATTACTTGTTTTAATTTTAGAATTTTGTTTTGCTCAGTTTTTTATCACTATTTATTACTAAACTATCTTTGAGTTTTCTTAGAATCCTTTTTGCCTCAAATAGTATCTCAATTTTGTCTCTTTGTAGATTTCCTTATGAGATCCTACCTGCCGGCTGTGCAACATAATGGGTGCTGTCATTGATCCACTAGCAGTCCACACCCTGGACTCTCCCTTCCACATCTCTTCAAGAGTTCTCTCCACTCTTTGTTTGGACCCTATGTTGGTTGAATTTCATGCCTACACTATGTAATTTGATTTTTTATTTTGGTCTTTCCTCTATAAAACATTCCTAATGTTCCTCTGTGTGTTTTAATCTCTTCTTCTTATAGGGACACCATCCAGTATAGATTAGGATTCACCCTAATGGCCTAATTTTAACTTAATCACCTATTTAAAGACCTTGTCTCCAAATACAGTACATTCCTATGTGCCAGAGATTAGGAATTCACCATTTAAATTTCAAAGGGACAAAATTTTGCCCTTCACAAGGGGGTTGATGTAAGGAAGGAAGAAGAGCCAAAAAAAAGAATGCTGGCAGGCTTTTATGATCAAGCACAAATGATCGCTACGTTTTGCAGTCTTCTGATAATTTCCCAGCACTTCTGGGTTAGACATACTTGGTGCAGAGCAGACCTGAGAAGTACCAGACCTGATGGTCAATCTGAAGGCCCTGGAGAAGAAGCAGCGCCTGGTTGTTTTGTGTGAGTTTGTTTAGAGGCTCTTAGTGGGGTGTGTTTGCATGAGGCTGTTTGGAGGCCCTCATTGCTGGCCAAGTGTAAAAGAGTGTGAGGCAAGAGAATCATTTGAGCTCAGGAGTTCTGGACAATAGCATGTTATACTGCTAAATTGTTCGCACTAAAATGATACTGCTATGTGGGACACTGTGAGCAGAAGACAACAAATTGCCAAAGAGCAGGAGGCAGGGAAAGCCAGGGTGCCCAAGATAATCTCTTGCAATTGAATCTAAGTCCCAATTTCCTTTTCTCTAAAATAAGATTCTTGTAATGATTAAAACAGGTAATATGTGCACAGTGTTTAGCCTGAAGCCTGGCACTTGAAATACGTTGACAAAATATGAACTAGCATTATTGCTAATGTTACTGATCTATTAAATTAGAAGAGCTGTTTGTTGAATTAGACATAATATATACAAGGTACCAACTAGAGTGCTTGGAACGTAGTTGAAACTAAGTAGTTTATAATAATGGTTGTCATTATTACCACTTTTATTTTTACTAAGCCCTACATGCATTAAAACTCAGCTTCTATTAGAGATTTTGAAGATTCGCGGAATTAAAATAGATTAATCAAGTTTGTGATGTAAATTCAGAAAATGGCAGTGAGGAGAGGGAGAAAGGATTTTCAAAGGCATTCCTATTTGGAGATAAAACAGTGTATGGTGGCACTTTTGAAGATTGATCATCTGATGCTTTCTACGTAGGGTAAGCCAAAACAGGTAAGTAAAATGCACCCATTTTGCCAGGGGTTCTTGGCAAAGCATTAGCTGCCATCCACATCTAATCATCACTCTGGCTTCCAAAGGAGTTTTACATGTGATTATTAAAAGCATGGTGATATTTACATGGTATTCAAGATTTGGCTAAAAGGAATATAAGAAAGTAGGCAGACACCTTATCATGGAAACCCAGACACAGATAAATGGCTTGTAGAGAACTCTTATGTAAGAAGAAATTGCAGTACCTATCCTCCTGTATCACATTATGTTGCTTACTAAGAAGAAATTGTTTAAATATCCTCAGCTGTCTATCAAAAAGCTTTTATCTTCTGAAGACTTTATGGAGTATTTTGTAATGTTTTACAAAATACAATCCAGAAAACACTGAGAAATAGTCATTGCACTGTTTACTTGATATATGGCGATATGGCTGTTAAAAAATAGAAGTTACAAATAACCAAACAGATGGACACGATGATTATTAAGGTAGGAAAAAAAGATGAAACAAAAGCACCTAGTGGGGAATGGAAGAAATGGGATACTACAGCACAACTAGGAAGGAAGTGCAGCTGGGAACACGCTTTCTAAACAAACACTACAAAGGCACATTTTTCTAAGATTTCTGTGTCATTTAAATAGAAGTATAGTTTATTCTTAAGAAATGGAACCTGGAGAAACAGAGTTTCCTGGATATAAAAAAGAAAGAAGTAGAGACATTTAATAAACCTTAAAATAAGACTAGTTTCTTTAAATATGTTTTAATTTGGATAGAGAAAATTTCATGACAATTATTTAGAGGTGTTACCTTAGAAAAGACTTGGTTGTGAAAATAGCGATTATTTTACACGTGGAAACTGTGTAATGGTTTGGAAAATCTCTTTTATGATGTGCTCATTGTTTCCAAAGAGTGATGCTCAGACATTGTGAATAGGAATACCAATTAAAAATTGAAGATCTAGCCGGGCGTGGTGGCTCACGCTTGTAATCCCAGTACTTTGGGAGGTGGAGACCGGAGGATCCGGGTTCGCGGCCAGCTTCAGCTCTCTCTCTCTCTCTCTCTCTCTCTCTCTACTTAGTGAGGCCCTCCACAACTTCATGAGACCTGGTTTCAAAATAAAGTATAAAAAAGTAGGGCCGGGGGCGTAGTGAGGAGGTAGAACGCCCCTGGTTTCAATCCCCGGTACCGCAAAAAAAAAAATTGAAGATCTAAAAACAATGCCCATGTCTTCTTAACTTAATATTACCCCAATTTTTCCATATATGTCTTTTGATTACTCTATCCTCATTTTTATAGGTAAATTTCAATGGTAAAGCTGTATTTTAAAGATGCCTCCACCTATTTCTTGAACCATGACAATTATTGTCATTTTATTTTTCATTCACCTTTATGTATCATAAATAATGTAATTAGTAATTATGCTTATATTAAATATAGCCTGACTCCTATGGCTATCCTTAATCCCAAATTTAAAATGACTGTTGACACTAAAATTTTATTTTGGGGGAAATATTAATTTCCATAGACAGATTCAAACTATATATTGAAATACATTCAGTTACATTATAATGTATAACTAGTATGTACACTACTAAGATTTTATAATTCTCCAGGATAAAATAAAATCTTTTTAACATTATAAAATATAATATTTTAATATTTTCTTCTGAAATCTTTATTCTATAATAATATGAAATACATAATGCATGCACATTTATTGCATGTTATGTTTGATGCTTAATGTTTATGACCTCAGTTCTCACTTGAGAGCTTCAATAACTCCATTTTGTAGATGAGAAATATAAGGATGAGCAGGATTTTAGTGTATCTTTCAATATGTAGGCAAATGATAATTTTTATCTATATTTAATTCTTCCTCTTATTTTTTGGTCAACCATCTGAAATATATGTATTTTTTTAATTAATCATGCTGAAAACAAATAGGGACACTGTCTCTTAATCTACCTCTAGAAGGGAATTTCACAAATTCTCTAACACAGTTATTCAAGTCCTAGCACAAAAACTAGAATATAAATGCACCACATGGACCTAAACAAGTTCCTCATTCAGTAATATTTCTTATATCTATTTACTAGATCTTATTTTTTAGAAAAGTATCCAAGAGATTAAAAAATGGCAAAACAGAATAGGTAGGTTTTAAGCATTATGCTGTACATTCAGTAATAAACAAATAACACATTTACAATTCCATGAGAAAAAATAGTAACTCCATAGATTCTACTTTTCTTTTCAAAAACATTTATGCACTAATTGGTACATTAGACTAGCACCAGGATCTTTGCCAAGAAATATGTCAAATACAAATCCAGCAGGGTAAAGTTGAAGATGATAAGGATACAACCTGTTATAAAAAGGCAATTTACTCAAAAGCACTTGAATCTTTGGGTATTTCTGGGAGCCTACCTGCCAATTCTATTTGAACAGATAATCTGAAATTATACAAGTTCATGGTTTGGGAATTTATTAAATCTTAACATATTTTAGATCACAGAAAACAGATGATTTTGCTTGAATCAATAGAAGGAAAACTACTAATCATTATTGGACTGGAATACTGCACACATTTCCTGTTTGAGCCTTCTGAAATCTTTGCTCCTACAGTGGCAGAAGTTTGAAAATTTTAGGGAAGCCCATATTGTATTTCTAATTGCAAAACTTCTCGTCCAATTGTTAGATTTCTTTTGACAAATATTCCACCATATTAATTTCAGAACTATCAATCCTTTAACGGATGATATCTTCCACCACGCAGGATCACAGCAAATGCTTGTTAAAGTTCACTGTTGTCTTTCATCAGACAAAGCCATTCATAAAACTAATGCGGATGATTTAATTTACCAGACCCTCATTAAATAAATAGCATTCTCCTTTAAAAGATGTAAAAATAAAGGCTTGAGAAATTAAACATCTTCCTTGAGGCCATATATCTCTGACTTGAAGGAAGTAACATTTAAGCTCAAATCTGTCTGATTCCAAAGACCATGCTATTAAAATCTATACTTCAATGACTTTCACTAGAGTGTTGGCCAGAAATGTGTCATAATCTTACTCAAACTAACATATGTAGGCATATTTTCTGAAACTGAATTACAAGCATTCCTCAGAATTAATAAACATTGGATTCAGAGCTAATTAAAAGTAAAATTTTACAGCCGGGCGTGGTGGCTCACGCTTGTAATCCCATTTGGGAGGCGGAGACCGGAGGATCCGGGTTCGTGGCCAGCTTCAACCTCAGCTCTCTCTCTCTCTCTCTCTCTCTCCCTCTCTCTCTCTCCTTAGTGAGGCCCTCCGCAACTTCGTGAGACCCGGTTCAAAATAAAGTATAAAAAAATAGGGCCGGGGGTGTAGCGCGGAGGTAGAACACCCCTGGGTTCAATCCCCGGTACCGCAAAAAAAAAAAAAAGTAAAATTTTATATTATACGGTTACGTAGCTGGGGAGTTTGAATTTACAGTGAAAGCAAATCAGTAGTTGCCTAAGGATGGTGGGAACAGTGGTGGTGAGCGTCAGAGGAATAGACTGCAAAGGAACATGAGGATTCATTTGCTGTTGATGGAACATACTAGGTAGTAATTATCATTTCACAGGTGTGTGCATATGTCAAAACATATCAAGTCCTGTACACTTTAAAAACATGAAGTTTAATATGTCAGATGTAATTCAGTAAATCTCTTTAACAAAATAAAGATATTTCTTAGGGAATGCAAAGACAGACCATAAACTAGAAGTACCTGTTAATAAAGGATTTGCATCCAGAATAAACTTAGAAGCTCTCCAAATACTAAGAAACGAGCTACATATTTGAACAGACACTTTGGAAAAGATACATGGATGACAAATAAATACATATGATGATCCACATCAATAGTCACTGGGTAAATACAAATTAACACCAAAGTTAGATACCCTTATCTCCTATCAGTTGTAGAAAGAAAGAAATAAAAAGAAAGAAAGAAAGAACACTATATAGTTTCACTCTTTTTCTCCTCTGGAAGCCAGCCTAAGCAAATCATGACTAGTCTGCTGTATATTGGGAGGCATATTGTCTATTTATCCCATCATTTTCATTGACAAACCATCAATTGCCAGATATGTTAGTGAAGTCATCCAGGTCAGCAAGCCCTGGTCAAACTGACAAACAGATATATGAAGTAGTCCAACCTGGCTCAGTTTGGTAGAACTGCCCAGACTACTCACTAACAGATGAACTATAAACAATGATAATCTTTTAAGGCACAGATTTGATAGTGGTTTGTTGGCAGCAATGTACATTGATACAATAGGGCAAAGATCTATAAATACAATAAGACAATAGTTGATGAGTTTTTGTTAGGTTTATGGCAATATGCTTCCTTCCTCTTTTTATCTTAGTAGAAGAGATATGCAGGGGATGGACAGTACTTTATTAACAAAAGTAAATTTTCCATGACCAATTCTTTCCTAAACTAATGTGCCAGTGGTCAATCATTTGCCTTCAATTATCTACTTGATATCTGATTTTTATTAACTTGAAATTCTATAAAGTGTTTACTTTTAAAATTGTATTTATTTACTTTTCTACATTATTGGCCACAACAAAAGGATTGAGTTTTCACTGTGGCAATATCCACTTGAAGCATTCAACTAGGCTGCCAAGATGATCTCATTCAGATTATGGGTTGAAAAGTTTCCATGTGTGTGATAGAACCTAAGAGTATACATGAAATTGGTTGTGCCTCTGCATCTCTTTCTCTCATGCCCCTGAAAAAAATTGGCGAATCTTTTTCCTTTTCAATATTCTCTGAAATCCATTCGGCCAAAAAGTCTCACTATCATTGTGTTCATTTTCAATTTGTTTGCCCCTTTCAAGTCAGGTCAAAACTCTAGTCACTAAATTATTTATCTACTTTAATTCTAACACAGACTATGTCTTCCATCCATAATTCTGAACAAAGAAGGGTACAAAATTCAATAGATACTTTGGGGAAAGATCATTTTCTTCACTGTAGTATGGTAAGTCATGAGGTTGATACTGGAAATGAAACACGCCCTCCTCTAGGCCAGTATGTGAAATTATTTTTGCTGGAAAGCTGGCCATCTTTGGAGTGTGACATCTCATTATTATGAATTTATTAACTGTGCTTTTGGTACAAGAAAATGAAGACCTACAACAATGGAAGATTGCTGATGGAAGTGCTAAGAAGTCATATTAGTATATATTTTTAAATGCTAAAGCCATAAATATAAAGATTTCTGTGAAAACAAGATTGACATTGATGTATCAATCATTGTCAAGCCCTTACCTTGTTTCAGTAGTCAAATCAAAGCTACACATGTTTACAGGTTAATTGCCCTTTGGTGTTCATAGCTTGACAAATAGACCGACTTTGTTGGATTACAAAGTCTATATATCTCTCTCATATTTTTGACATTAATAGAACATTTTGTGGCTTCACAGAGGCCAATAGTTGAATAAACCTTGGGAATTGTCTTCCTTTTCTATTATCCTTTCTTTATTAATGGACACAACTTGCAAGTTTCATGCCTTATTATTACATGAAAGTGTGGAAAGAATGAAAATCTCTAGGAGGAATGAAATTGAAGCACAACAATACAATATCTTCTTTGTAATCAATTCTTTTAAGGTCATGTGTGTTTTGTATTTCAGTTTTCCACAACACTCATGAAAATGCTTTCAAATTCTATTCATACTTCCCAGGATAAAGTCTATTATGAATTTCAAAGCCCTTTTTGCAATTTTTGTGAAAAATAAAATAATCCAAGTATAAACTCAAGTCATTATCTTATCTTTCTGTGACAACTATCAGCTCTAGCAATTTAAATCCTACCATTTAATCCTGATATGGCTCCAGAAATATAGAATGATGTTAGAGCCTGGAAATGGAAATATAGAGCAAAATTAATCCTCAGCTAAAAGAAGTTCTATGAAGGAAACAGAAAAGATTCACAGAAGTTGGTCTCAACCCAATTTCCCCAATGCATAAAGCTATGTAATTTAGATTGGATACAAGATACTTTGTGTCAGAATTTAGCAGTTTCCACCAAGTCCGATTATGGAACCACATACTCGAATTAAACTCCTCTTGGACCACTTTATTTTAGAAAAGAATTAAATATAATTTGCAGTTTTGGAGATCTTCATTCATTTCCCTTTATTTCTCAAAAAGCTAAATGGTTATTTTCTACTATTCACAGACACAGAAGAGCCAAAACCCAAAATCCAGTAACTGAAGTACGAATACGCAGACACAGAGTCTACCAGCTTCAGATTTCCACAGAAAGCTGCAATCCCGTGTCGGCAGGATCGGTAAGGAGCCATCTTATCCTGGACCCTACAGCCCCCGGTGCCACAGACAGATCTGAAGGAGAAACTGGAGTAGAATTCCGTGAGTGGTGGGGCCATCACAGCAGCAGATCGTGGGCTCCTGCCCCAACCGAGCACCTCCCCCTTCACCGCGCGATCCCCAGCAACTTGCATCAGAGCCCTGCTTCAGCCAAGATCCGGGAGGCCTCTGCACCCAGCGCCCTGCGCCCCACATCCCCGCATCCCAGGCCCCGCACCCTGCCCCGCTCCCCATGTCCTGCTTGGCAAGCTGCGCCATCCTGCACAACCAGGCGGCCATCCGCACCCTCCCACGTGAGACCAGGGCGGCCCTTGTGCCCTGCATCCAGCCTAGGCTGGCAGCAACTTTCTCTGACACCCAGGCAGCCAGACAGGCTGTCCCGGGCAACCAGCGACATCATCCCGTGCGACCAGGGTTCCTAGCTGAGACCCGGGTGCCCTGCGCCCTGCAGCCCTGCACCCCCAGCCAAGACCCGGGCATCCCACACCACCACGGCCTCGCACCTTGCCATGCAAGCCGCGCTGTCATGCACAACTAGGCGGCCAGCCGTGCCCTCCCACGTGCGACCAGGGCGGCCCCTGGCCCCTGCGCCCCACCTAGGCCAGCAGCAACTTTCCCTGACACATAGCAGCCAGACCTGTGGTTCTCTGCAACCAGCCATACCATCCCACGTGACCAGGTTCCCCAGCCAAGACATGGGTGACACCCCCCCTCCCGCGCCCCATCCAAACTGCGCGACCAAGGCGGCCATCTGCGCCTTCACACATATTCAGGGAGGCCAGCAGTGCCCCGCCTAGGCCAGCTATGCCATCCCGTGCAACCCAGGCAGCCAGACACATGAACCAGTGCGACACAGGCGACCAGCCGCGCTGTCCAGCGAAACCAGGGCAAACAGCTGCACCCAACCCAGGCCAGTCATGCCATACCGTGCAACCCAGGAGCCCCTGTGCCGCACTTCAGAGCCTGGATACCCTCTGGCGCTGCCATTTGAGACCCGCGCGACCCTCCACACTGCTTCAGAGCCAGGGCACTCACCGGCACCACCACCAAATTCCAGGAGCCCAAGCACCTCACGAAGGCCCACATGTGATCCTTAGCACTGTGCCTCAGTGCCTGTGCACCCTCAGGCACCACCACCCGATACCCAGAGCTCCCATTCCCTGGGGCCTGTGTGAGGTACACAGCACTGCGCATCAGAGCCTGAGCAACCTCCAGCGATGCCCTCATGGATTCGGAGCACGTCTGCAACTGTGCCTCGGAGAACGGGTATCTTCCAGCACCGTCACCCGCGCCTCGGAGCCCACATCCAACACCATGCCTTGAAGTGCGCCTCAAGTGCCAACACCCGAGCTCTGGATCCTGTGTGCCCCCCCACATACACACACCATGCCCCAGTCAACAAGACAGGAGGGAACCACAGCCTGCATCGTTCTGACCCAATTGGGACTACAGGGACCAACAAGAGGTCTTATAAATAGAAAGAAAGATGATGCGGAGACAACAGAAGCACAAAATTGAAAACACTGAAATACAAGAATGAGAAGCAATGAAGAAACAAGAAACAGTCACAATGCATCAAGTGAGATTACTGATACTGACCTACAGGAAATGCAAGATGGAGAATTCAGAATTTTGATCTTCAGAATGACGAAAGGCCTCAAAAAAGCATAGAGGAGATGAAGGAAGAAGTTGAGGATCTAAGAAAGAATCAGAAAGAAACACTGAACGAAATGAAGGAGTCAATAAACGAATTAAAGACTGCAATAGAAACCAACTCTAGTAGGCTTGACCACATGGAAAACATGGTATCACTCCTGGAATACAGTTCATTCAAAACTGAAAACACAGTCAACGATATACAGAAGATATTACAACAACACACCCTGGCCATCCAAGAAATACAAGACAATACAAGACGTCCTAATCTAAGGATAAAAGGCATCGAAGAAGGATTAGAAACATAGAATAAGGGTATAAGAAACCTATTCAAAGAAATAATTTCAGAGAACTTTCTGAATATAGAAAAGGACTTGGACATTCACATACAGGAGGCATATAGAACACCGTCAAGACAGGACCTCACCATGCCACATAATAATTAAAATGTCTAACGTAGAGGCCAAAGAAAGAATCCTAAAAGAAGCAAGAGCAAAACAAAGGGTGACATACAGGGGCAAAACAATAAAAATCACCCCAGACTTCTCAACCCAAGTCAGGAATGCCAGGAGGCATTGGTAGAGAGTACTCCGGACCCTGGAAGAAAACAACTTCCAACCAAGACTGGTATGTCCAGCAAAGCTATCATTTAAAATTGATGGAGAAATAAAAACATTCCATGATAAACAAACACTAAAAGAATTCATGAGTACCAAGCCAACACTGGAGAAAATCCTAAAAGAAATAAATCACAAAGAAGGAAAAACAAGCAATTTTCAGAACCACGGGAGAGGTGAACTACACCAGGTAGGCAACTAAACAAGGAGATTTGTCACTACAGCAAACAGAAAATAAAACTCAAAATGACAGGAAACAACAATCATATCTCAATAATAACATTGAATGTCAAAGGACTCAGCTCCCCAATTAAAAGGCATAGACTGGCAATGTGGATTAAAAAGCATAATCCAACTATATGCTGCTTACAAGAAACTCATCTTCTACCCAAAGATACTCATACGCTAAAGGTAAAAGGATGGAAAAAGATATACCATGCAAAGGGAGATTGAAAACAAGCAGGGGTAGCAACACTTATATCTGACAAAACAGACTTTAAGCTAAAACACATCAGAAGAGACAAGGCAGGTCACTTCTTACTAATAAAAGGAACAATCCAACAAGAAGATACAACAATAGTAAACATCTATGCCCCAAATGTGGGCGCACCCGCATTCATAAAACAAATTCTTCAGGACATCAGGTCCCAAATAGACCCAAACACAATAATATTGGGAGAATTCAACACACCACTCACGCCACTAGATCGATCCTCCAAACAAAAGATGAATAAAGATTGTTCAGACCTAAAGAAAACCATAGACCAGATGGATATAATAGACACATACAGATTATTTCAACCAGCAACATCTGAATACACATTTTCCTCAGCTGCCCACAGAATATTCTCCAGAATAGACCACAAACTGGGTCACAAAGCAACCACCAGCAAATTCAAAAGATGTGAGGTAATTCCCTGCATCTTCTCAGATCAGAACGGAATGAAACTGGAAATTAACAACCTGAAGACTAAAAGTAACCACATAAATAAATAGAGATTGAATGATACACTTCTGAATGAAGAATGGATCAGAAAAGAAATAAGGGAAGAAATAAAAAGATTCCTAGAATTAAACAAAAATAGAGACATGACATACCAAACCCTCTGGGACACTTTGAAGGCAGTATTAATAGGAAAATTTATAGCACTGAGTGCCCACATAAGAAAAATAGAAGACATCCAAATAAAGAACCTAATGACACACCTCAAGGATCTTGAAAAACAGGAACAGTCGAATCCCAAAGCCAGTAGAAGGCAGGAGATAACTAAAGTCAGAGCAGAAATTAATGAAATAGAGAATAAAAAAAAACAATACAAAGAATCAACAAGAAACTGGTTCTTTGAGAAGATTAACAAGATAGACAAACCACTAGCTAATCTAACCAAAAGAAGGAGAGAATCAACCCAAATTACCCAAATCAGAAATGAACAAGGGATATCAACAGAGATAGTGAAGAAATCCAGAGGATCATAAGAAACTACTTTGAAAACTTATATTCCAATAAAATGGAAAACATGGAAGAAATCAAAAGATTTCTAGACACATACAACCTACCTAAATTGAACCAAGAGGATATAGAACACCTGAATCAACCAATAGTAAGCACAGAGATAGAAACAGCAATAAAAAGTCATCCATTCAAGAAAAGCCCAGGTCTAGATGGTTTTCCACCCAGATTCTACAAAACCTTTACAGAAGAACTAAAACCAATACTTCACAAGCTATTCCATGAAATTGAAAGAGATGGAATTCTTCCAAATTCCTTTTATGAGGCCAACATCACATTAATACCAAAGCCAAATAAAGATACCTCAAGAAAAGAGAATTACAAACCAATATCATTAATGACCATAGATGCAAAAATTCTAAATAAAATACTAGCCATGCGCATTGAAAACCATATTGAGAAAATCATACATCATGACCAAGTTGGTTTCATCCCAGGAAAGCAAGGCTCGTTCATCATACACAAAACAATACACGTTATTCACCATATAAATCCAACTAAAAACAAGAATCACATGATCCTTTCAATAGATGTGGAAAAGCATTTGACAAAATTCAACACCCATTCATGTTAAGATCTCTACAGAAAATAGGAATAGAAGAAACATATGTCAACATCATTAAATCAATATATAAGAAACCCAAAGCCAACATCATATTGAATGGGGGAAAATTGCCAGAATTCCCCTTAAAAACAGGAACAAGACAAGGATGCCCACTATCACCACTTCTTTTCAATATAGTCCTCGAAACTCTTGCCAGAGCAATAAGACAAGAGAAGAATATGAAAGAAATTTAAATAGGAAAAGAAGAATTAAAATTATCTTTATTTGCAGATGACATGATCCTATATCTAGAAGACCCAGAGAACTCAACCAAAAATCTACTAGAGCTGATCAATAAATTCAGCAAAGTAGCTGGATACAAGATCAACCTAAAAAAAAAATCAGTAGCTTTCATATACACCAACCATGAATCCACTGAGAAAGAAATCCAGAAAACAATTCCATTCACAACAACTTCAAAACCAATCAAATACCTAGGAATAAACTTAACCAAAGAGGTAAAAGACCTCTACAATGAAAACTATAGAATGCTGAAGAAAGAAATCGAAGAAGATCTTAGAAGATGAAAAGATCTCCCCTGCTCTTGGATAGGCAGAATAAATATTATCAAAATGGCCATTCTGCCAAAAATGATCTATAGAATCAACGCAATCCCTATCAAAATACCAACATCATTTTTCACAGATCTAGAAAAATCAATCATTAATTTTATATGGAGAAACAAAAGACCCAGAATAGTCAAAGCAATTCTCAGGAATAAGAATCTTGCAGGAGGCATAACAATTCCTGATTTCAAATTGTACTACAGAGTATAGTAATAAAAACAGCATGGTACTGGCACAAAAACAGACACATAGACTAGTGGAACAGAATAGAAACTACAGAAACAAGTTCACAAGCTTATAGTCATTTGATCTTTGACAAAGGTGCTAAACACATTCGTTGGAGAAAGGACAGTCTTTTCAACAAATGGTGCTGGGAAAACTGGTTATCTACCTTTAGAAAAATGGGACTAAATCCTTACCTCTCACCCTGCACAGGAGTCAACTTGAGATGGATTAAAGACCTGGAAGTTAGACCAGAGTCTGTAAAATTATTAGAAGAAGGCATAGGTTCAACACTCCAACATATAGGCACAGGTAGAAACTTCCTCAACAAGACCTCCAAAGCACAGGAAATTAAAACAAGAATTAATAAGTGGGATAGCATTAAACTACAAAGCTTCTGCTCATCAAAGGAAACCATCAAGAGCCTAAAGAGAAAGCCTATAGAATGGGAGAAGATCTTTGCAAGCTATCCCTCTGACAGAGGTCTAATATCTAGGATATACAAAGAACTTAAAAGGCTTTACACTAAGAAAATAAATAATCCGATCAAGAAGTGGGACACTGAAATGAATAGACACTTCACGAAAGAAGAGTTACAAATGGCCAATAGATACATGAAAAAATGTTCAACATCATTAGCAATCAGGGAGATGCAAATCAAAACTATTCTAAGATTTCATCTAACCCCAATAAGAATGGATTAATTTATCATTAAGTAGTTTTAGGTAAGGAATATAGATTACATATAATATTGGATGTGATTCCATTTAAAACTGCAGTCTCAATATGTTTTTAAATTAAATATTTAGATAAAATACAGCCTAATTTCTTGGATAATATAAAGCTGGAAGAAGCATTCCATCAGAATCCACCAAGATCTTAGTTAAGCAATATATTGAATTAAAAAAATATATATAAAGAAACGTTAAATATAGTATTTGTATTTAGTCTATTCCCAATCTATCCTTTACTGACATTTACTAGTGCTGCCCTTAACACATCAAAAAATTAAAATAAAGTGTGGTTTAACATCAGCCTGTAAAATAGATTTAGATATTTTAATAATAATCTCTACATTAATGAATAATGGTGTGTGTGTGTGTGTGTGTGTGTGTGTGTGTGTGTGTGTGTAGAGTGAGTTTAAAATTAATGCAATCTTAGGCCATTTCAAAGAATGTCTAATGTGAAAAATGAAGGTTTGCTTCTAAGACAAGGTCAAAATTAAACTTAAAATTATTTATGTTTCCACAAAGCAAAGTGTATACAGAGATTGACATGGGAATTAGAAAGGGAATCAAAACCAGTGTATGAGAAATAGATGAAGAAACTAGGGGTATAAACCAAAATGGCATGTCACAGGGAAGATTGGAAAGTGGCCTTTAAATATTTCTACAGTTGTCTTTGGAAGAATGTTTATACCTGTGCTGTTTGGTCCTCAATGCACAATTTTGACCAGGGCAACTATTTACTCAAGCAGAATTTTACTTCAATGTAGTTTCACTTTTGCAGAACCAGTAGAAGTGTCAACCATTGGCTGCGGCTATGGAGAACATTCACACGATGAATTGGTGGTTCAGTTTAGATGACCCCTAGGGTTTCATTCTGTTTTGACACTATTGTTCTTCATATTCATTCTCAACATCTAAAGCACTGAAATGGAGAGATATTGTTTGACCATGTGATCAATAAATTACTTTTTGAGATAGTTTCAGGTTTTCATGCTTATGATTTAGAACTTCTTACTCTGGGGAGAAGGCTAGAATAGAGAACATCTTGAATTAATACATTAGACCAAAAATTCTTACAAGTAAAAATAATCTCAAACTTGTTTAAAGAGCTCTGGTTAAATTATTCTTAGAATTATATAGTGGAAGAAGTAATATATATGATTATAATTCATCTATTTCTGTACATATATGTGATGATTTATAAACCATCCATAAATTGCACACCAAATATATATCAAGGGAAATATGCAAGTCTATTTTATGATAGGCTTCGGAAAGCCATAAAAACCTCAAGTGGCTCCAAAGATCAACATTTGACTATATTTTGTTTATAATATAGTATTATTAAAAAGTCAGCCACTAGCAAGAGAGCCTATGCTGATATCAAGCAAATATTACCATTTGTACTTAACAATCAACATCCTTCTCTGGCTGTCCAAACACACTTGCTCTTATAAATGTTTTTGCTTGTCATCATATGGGAAGTCAAACAGGTATAAGGTTCAGTTTGAAATTTCTCCTTTCAATAGCGCATCGATTCATGATTTGTCTCAAAACAGAGCAACTCATTCTAATGGGAACTTGAATGAATTACTGAGCACAAGAAATGCTACTATTTCTCCTTAGCACCAAATGAAAAGAGGGATAAAGAAATTTTTAGGCCATTTGAAAGAAATACAGAACATAAAATGTGTTAAAGAGAGAGAATAGGTTAGCCAGAAAACTGAATTATATATTTCTCTAAGAGACATGAATGTTTTACAGCACTTAAGTGGAAATATTTATTTGGTGCTCTCTTGCCTGAGGATATGGATAGTAGTTGGATTCCAAAATTAAAGCCTCATAAAGAGGGCTTAAAACCACAACCTCCTGATGTGAATTCTTTATCATGCATTTGTCTGTTGACCTCAATGGGGAGGCTGGCATTGTCCCTTTGTAAGTGTGCTAAATGTGCCAGAACCAAGATCAACTTGATATAGACTAAATTCTCTATGTCCCTAAGACTGAAGAGTAGGAGTAGGCATGGGACCGAGGCACCTTCCAGATGTCTCAGTAGAGTCATGTGATGAACTCATTTGTGTCAACAATCCACACAGAGAAAAAACAATTTGTATACTCCTTTAATTGCTGCCACTAAGGGTACTTCAAATTACAGGCCTGAGTGTAATATGTGGACAAAAAATGATAAGAGTCATGATGGTTAATCTGGATTGTCAAATGATTGGATTGGGAGACTCTCCAAGGATTAAGAGACTTGCAGGTTTGTTGGTGAAAGTGTTTCCAGAGATGACTGGCATGTGGGACAGGAAATTGAGGGGGAAGTCCCACCTTGAATGTGGATGGCACTGTTAAATAGGCATGGGACTGGATGAAACAAAAAGTGGAGGAAGGTGGAAGTGGCATGAAGAGAACTCGATTCTTTTTGAGTGGGTGTGTCTCTTACTGCTACCTTCTCGCAAGGACGTCAAGGTCTAGCTCCTTCACCCTTGCAACATGAAATCTCACAATTCTCCAGGGAGTTGCTAGACATGTCCATCTTGGACTGGGGCTGCATCATTAATCCCTTGTTTTTTGAGGTTCCAACTTCTTGGATTGAGCAGCTACTGGTCCTGATAGCTCTCCATTGTTCAGAAGGACATTATGGGACCATCCAGCTTCTGATTGTATAAGCCAATCTAATTAATAAATCCCCTTTTATCACCATACAAATATATATTCTATGGCTTCAGGATATTGGGACTCCAGCCCTTCTTGTCAATTTCTTGTTTCCTGGATATGAGATGGGCAATTTCTTCTGCCACACACTCCCACCAGGATATGTTGTCTCCCTAGAGGCCAAACAGTAATGGTGCCAGATGATCATAGACTGAAGCCACCAAAATGGCTGGCCATAATAAATTTTTTCCATTTTATAGTTGATTATCCCAGGTATTTTGTCACAGTAATGAAAAACTAACACTGTCAGAAATAACAGAAAATATACTAGATTAACAAGAACTTTGAGGAAACAAATTATAATTAAACTAAAAATAATTTTAATATTTTGGCATTTAAGTTAACATTTTTATAAACTACTAATAAGAATGGAAATTAGTACAAACATTATAAAACTGTTTGCTGATATGTTCTAAAGATGAAAATGCCTATCCTTGATGGTCTAGGATTTCATTCCAGGATTTCAACAGTAATATTATATATGTATTATGCAAAGCATGTATAAAATGTTCATAGCAGCTTTATTTATAATAGACAAAAACATGAAGAAACCTATTTGTCCATCAACATTGGAATAAATAATGTTTTATCAATGTATGATTTGTTTCTACAATGGGATAGTATAGAGCAAAGGTAAATTGCTGCTGTACACAACAACATGGATAAATCATGTAAACCTATTTCTATAGGTCTAACAAAAGAGAGTTGTCTGTCAGCAGATGAATAGATAAAGAAAATGTGGTCTGTACACACAATAGAACTTTACTCAGCCATAAATAAGAACAAAATTATATTATTTGCAGGATATGGATGGAACTAGAGAGTAGTATTCTTAGTGAGATCAGCCAGTCTCAGAAAATCTTGGGTCATATATTTGTTCTCATATGGAAGCTGGAGAGAAAATATAAAACTTAAGGGACTTCAGAAAAATGAGGAGAGAGACCAGTAGACTCAAGGAAGAGGATTGGGGATGGGAAGGGGAAAAAGGAGGCTTCATGAAGGAAACATTCCAATAATGCTATGTCCATACACAAAGGCATCACTACCTATGTCACTAACATACATGAGGGTGAAGGAGGAAGAGGAGAGATCTGCATGAAATCACACCAAGCACTGTGTGCATGTATGTATGTATCACATTAAACCTCACTATAATGTATAACCACAGTGCAACAATAAAAGTACTCTCTAAAAAAGATAAGGCACTGGAAGTTTTCAATTTTAAGTTTATAGCTTGAGCATTCCGAAAATAATGTGAAATTAGGCAATACCTACATGATTTCTCTAAGTAAGAGGAATTATGAATGCTCAGAAAAGTGTCAAAGTAAAAACTCTTGCTATATACAATAACATGTAAGAAGACAGTTGTATTCTTCTCATACCCATCTCCATTGATCCCATGATGATGTGTCTTCTCATTCTCCTCATTACTATTATCACCAAGAAACTCGTGGAAAAATCTCCAAAGGAGAGTCAACATGAAAATCTATTCTATTAGTCAATTTGACAGGATTCCTCCATTTATCTATATTCAATCTTAATTGTCTTTATAACCTTGGACTGCATTTATAGGCATTTTCCTGTAAATGTTTTGTCCCAAAATATGGTGGGTTTTAAGTTTATTTGGCAGTGAAATCCTTTCTTTTTACCCCCCAAAATGAATTTTTTCCATGGAAATTCAATACTTTGAACAGATAATATTCTATGCAGTTGTAAAATTAAACAGAGTTTCTCAGTCTAAGAGTCCCTCAGTGTTTCTCATCTTGGTATCTAGCAAGCTTGATATTAACTTTCCTTTAAATTTCATTTCCACACTAATTCTTCCCAGAATTCTATTTATAACTTATACATCTTGAAATTTAACACAAATTTTATACAACCGTGTTTTTTCTTCCACAGGATAATTTAAATTATTAAAATTTAGGAAAAATCCAAAAGATTAGTGTTATAGCTAGATATAAAATGTCCCCTAAAAGCTCATTTATTAATATTCAGGTTTGATATAATTGAGTCATAAGGGTTGTAATCCCAGAAGTGGATAAGTCCATTGTAATGGTACCCCGTAGGCAGGTAGACTGTTGCTGGAGCAGGTGGTTCCTGGGGGTACAGCCTTGGAAATTATATATATGGTTCCTCCACCCCTACTCGTGCTCTTGCTTCTGCCCCTCATGATGTGAGCACAGTCCACGTGCTCTCCTTTTCTCCAATTCCTGTCACTATGCCCTGAGATCTGTGGTCCCTGTCTTCACATGGACTAAACCCAAAACCGAAAGAAAATAAATCTTCTTTCCTCTGAGTTACGTGGTCAATCTTTAGATTTATAGCTGCAAGAATGCTGACCGGAACAATTAGTAAGACTCAAATTTTAATATTTTGGAATTTGCTTCTGGAGACTATATCCTGGTTTTTTTTTTTCTTTTTTCATTGGTGGGGGGGATAATGGCATGAAATACTGTTTGAAAATACTTTAAATTTTACAGTTGCCTTCTCCAAAGTAGATTTGTTCCAAGCATATTATCTCATGAATTAAAAAGAAATCCTGTATGTATGTCAAGGGAAATTTTACCTCTATATCTGTGATTAATTCATATGACAGTTCTAAAAATGTAGTCAAGTAAGAGTCACTTAATATTCAAGTGCCCTTTTATGAAGCATTTCAATTCTTTCCTCTTTAATCAAAATTAAAAAAAACTACCCATAAATAGAACTCAGTATCTTAAAAAATCTTGGATTTGCACAGAAATATAAAACTTTATGAAACTGAGAAGAGTTCAAGTATGTTCTTTTTTTATCAATAATTCTGATTATTCTCTGAAATATAATTCAGTGCTCCTGAGATTATAAAATTGGTTCATTTATCTTGAGGGTAAGAGAATTAATGAGGTGCTACCTAGCCAAGCAATTTCAATTCAGAGGCAGACTCGAACACTGTGATTCATATTTGTCATTATTGCTGGTTGTTGTATTTACTTTTATAGGAATGATGAATCTGGTTTTAATTTATTATAGTTGCATTGACTGCATTGCCATACTGAATCATTGGGACAGATATTGCCATATGATCCACATATCTTTGAAACTCTGCCTTTTTATTGACCAAAGCATGGTAAATCTCTACTTTTTTAATGTCCATGTGAAATTACTCCATAATTAATTTTTATTAGTTACAATTATTGAGAGCTATATGCCAGTCACTGTATTAAGTGCTTAAAAAGCACATTTTCTTTTACTTTTAAAACAACCCTGTGAGCTGGGTATTGTACCCCATAGACCATTAGTTAGTGACAGCACTTGAATTTAAATCTAGGACCACTTGGATTCCCTCGCCACTATTAGTTATGAGCTGTACCAGAAAGGAGATTCAAAGCATATTCTCTTCCATTCTTATAAGCTAGATATTAGTTTTTCTTTATTCTTCTTTTAATTTCCACATTAATTCTATTGTCTGAGTTGCTTCTCCTTCTCTCCCTAGTTAACAATATTTAAAATCAGAAAGCCTTATATAAATATTATATAATTTCCTATTTAGTTTCTTATTTCAATAGCCTAAGGACCCTTTATAGAAAGCCAGATAAAGTATTGTTGGTCCTACTATTTTTTTCAGAGAAGAAATTGAGGCTAATAGGAGTCAAACTATTTACCTACATCATGAAATTAACAAATAGTAATGGTAATGCTAAAGTGGAAATCAAGACTTCAGATGAATGGGTAGTTGTTCTGCCACCATATTATACAGCCTAGGGGAATAAAATGTATATATATATATATATATATATATATATATATATATATTCATTTATTAGTGCATTGTAATTATACATTTTGATAAGTGTCAGGGTAGTAGAAGCATGCATGCACACATTGCTCATTTAGCCCTCCCTCAAATCCCACCCAATTCCTTCCCTCTTCCCTCCTTTTCGTGTCTAGCATAGTGATTGACTCTGATAAGTTTGTGTATATACATCATGTGCATTAGTGTTTTAAAATTCTTTTTAATAGTATGTGAGATTTCTTTACTACATAATCTATAATAAAACATACACTATACCTATCTAATATATCTACTCATCTATACGTATATCAATTCAACTGCCATTCTGTTTGTTAATGATGACTTTTAACAACAATATTTACCACAAAATAGTTTTTCATTGTCTACCTGGCTCATTGTTATATGACATACACATTACACACACCTAACAGATTTCATTAAGTACTATTAAACATGTAAGAAAACTAAAGACCAGAGAGGTTATTTGCCCAAGCTCACCAGAAGAGTAAGAAAGATTTTATCACAGCTACTTTTTCTAAGTTTTAAACACACTTAACATCTCATGAAAGCCTAGTTTATGCAACTTACAGATTTTTGTGGCGACTGTGCTAAAATATCCTATTTTGAAATTGAAGCTTGGTTAGAGAGAGTAAAAGTGAATTTATGTATTTGGTAGATCTTTACCAAAAATACCATCTTTTGCCGGGCGTGGTGGCGCACGCTTGTAATCCCAGTACTTTGGGAGGCGGAGACCGGAGGATTCGGGTTCGCGACCAGCCTCAGCTCTCACTCTGTCTCTCTCTCTCTCTCTCTCTCTCTCCTTAGTGAGGCCCTCCGCAACCTCGTGAGACCTGGTTTCAAAATAAAGCATAAAAAAATAGGGCCAGGTGCGTAGTGCGGAGGTAGAACGCCTCTGCATTCAATTCCCGGTACCGCAAAAAAAAAAAAATACCATCTTTACCAAATATCATTATATTTGGTGGATCTTAAATTTGCAGAGATCATGGGTCTGACAACAATGCAAAAGTCAATGTTCATTTTTTCATCCTGTTTCCCAAGGGGCAAACAGGATGTTGTTGTTGTTGTTAATCTTTTTCTATGCTTCACAGCAATTGAACTCAAAGATAAAGCCAATGTCTTCTGCTCAGTATTCAATGCATTGGAAATCTCACAAATGGCGCCTGAAAGTGATGCTTGTGTTTGTTCTGCTCTGGACCCAGCCCAGCCCAACCCACCACCTGCCCTACGCATGCTGCACTTCACTCCTCTCTCAAATGAGGAAAGAATGATCATTATCGTATTGATTCTGGCTAGGAATGCACTCCAGAGTGAATTGGTCATTAGATAACCTTGATTTTCAGCCTTTGTAAACTAATGATATCCATTAATCATGCAAGTTCTAGAACTTGTCTCTTCCAGTAAAAATGGTCCCAAATAGCAACTTAGACTTTCTTTTAAAATCCCATTTACTGCATCCCATTTATTTTTATCCATCCAAAGATTCATTTGTCTAGCTACCCAGGTTAAATACTTCAAAAAAATTATTCATGAAAGAATCAAAATAAAAAACAAATTTAGTTTCATTAAGCACTCAAGAAAACTTTTAACAGAAACAAAATGAGAAAGGACTCTTTAAAATAAGAGACGGTATCCAAATTAAAACACGAATTGGTAGTGGAATAGGGGCAAATAGTGTCAACACAACTGTATGATTCTTTGTCTTTAATGCAAGACATTAAAATCTACATAAAAGTGATTTCATTGCTGTCTCGTCAAGGGGTCTCTTGTCTATCACTTAAGTATTGTAGACAATGATAGTACTTGTAATAAAAATACTTGTAATACTTTTAATTAGCACTTATCAAAGGATAGATATGATAATCACTGCCCTGGGTTGAGCGAGAAGCTTCTGATTCAGAACCAGAGTAAGAGCCCTGGGAATCTCTGATCCTAACACCTGTAACACATTCAACATCAAAATTTCTAGACTCACTATCAAGGAACATCAAGGACATTATTATGTCCCATCTTCATGAATATTTTCATGATCTAATGACTAACATTTCCACTAAAATTTATAAGTGCTAAATTTTCTAGAGCTGCATGGTCCAGTATGATAGCCAACTGCACCCATGTGACTGTTAAGAACATAAACTGAGGCTCATTTAATTAACTGAATATATTTTAATTTTAATTTAAAAATTATATAATATAATGTTTTTATGTTTAACCTCAACTTTATTGTCTTGGTAGATTATATTTTATTTTAACCATTGGTAGTACTTTGGGGACCAGGGTTAGTTCTCACATGAATGAATGGTTGTAAAAGAACAAACCTGACCGCTGAATTTCTCTCTGGCTTCCTGCCTCACTATGTGAGCACTCTCTCTCTCTGTCTCTCTCTTTTTCATTCTCTCCATGTCACCATCCACCACCATGTATTGCAACCAAGGGGGTCCTCACCAAAAACCAAACAAAGGGGGTCTGCCTGATCTTAGATTTTTGCCTCTACATCTATGAGCTAAATAAACTTCTTTTTTATTTATAAGTTACCCTGTCTCAGGTATGTTATATTAGCAAAAACTAAAAAACAAAAAACAAAAAAACAGACTAAGATAATACATATTTATGTATGAAAAAATACAAAGTAGTTTACAGCCATACCACTCTGAATGCACCCAATCTCAACTGCTCTCAGAAGCTAAGCAGAGTCAGGCCTGGTTAGTACTTGGATGGGAGAAAAATACAAAGTATGCGCAGTGTTTGGTACTATTGTCATGTGTCCACTAAGTGGGGAATACTGAAATTATTCTACTAGTTTTAAAACTTAGTATAGGCAAATTCTAAAATTGTGAACAAAGTATTTACTGGTGCAGAATTAAATGAAGATGCAGAAGCTAATATCATGACAAAAAGACAGAATAGAAGTGGTTGAACAAGGCGTGTCACAAGTTTCAACTTGAATGTATACAGCAATTTGCTCTCAAAAAGAAAAAAAATTCTTTATTAATTAAAAAATCTAAGAATAATAAAGAATGATGTTAAGAAAGATTTTATTCAAATAAAAGCTTTGATAAGTTTCCTCTCAATAGTCAGAAAATAAATGAATTTCATTAATTTCCTGAAATCAGAATTAGGTATCTAAAAAAAGTATTTAAGTATTTTAGCAAGTTGTTTGGATTCTTGCATAGAAATAAATTTGAAGCTTGTATTAGTTGGAAACATATCAAATGAAATTATGTTTTTACAATATTAATTGTCAACATTTCCAAAATTTGAAAAATTTTGTTCTTAGTATTTAGGTTTACATTGTTTATGCAATATAAAATATATAGCCAAATTAATGTTTTAGGTATATATTGACTAAGAAGACTTTCAAATCCAGGAAGAAATTTTCTCAACTTGTAACCTAGAAAAATTCATTTATGGTTTAGATATATTTAATTTTTTATATCAATTATAAAAGCACATTAGGTAGATGTGAAAAACACTAATTTCTATCAAAATGGACTGAAGTTTTCCTTATTGCTTTGTTTCACCGATAGAGTCTATTGTGGTAGAAACTGAATGCTAATATTTTTCTTAGTTTTCTCAAAAATTATAAGTAAAATCAACATAGTTAATAGCCTAGCTATGTAGAAAAAAAATGCTGTGGATTCTATGGGACAATTGGAAGGATTAAGGAATTTGTGCTATTTACCAATGCTTATTAAGTGAGTAATGAAAGAGCTTTACAAATAATTTAATGAATTTACAAATAATTTACTGAAGCTTTTATTATTATTGTTCAATTTATTAAAAATTGAGTCTTTCTTGGAGAAATTATTTGCCCAATCTTAAACAATAACGGCAAAATGACAATGTGAATTATAGTTCCTCACCTATTTTAGACTAGTTAAAAATAACTTAAATTTAAAGCTTCTTAAAAAAGAAAAATCTTGTAAATTAGCTAAACAGGTAAAATAAATTACATTGAAATTAAAACTTTTAAAGATATAAGTCAATAATAATAATTTTATGCATTTTTCTAACAAAACGAATGTGCTGGAGATTTTAACTTTAACTTACATTAATATGTAAATTGGCTCCAAAACTATGAGGAAAAATCATTGATACTAATAATTTTAGAATTTCTTATTAATGCCGGGCGTGGTGGCGCACGCTTGTAATCCCAGTACTTTGGGAGGCGGAGACCGGAGGATCCGGGTTCGCAGCCAGCTTCAGCTTGCGCATGCGCGCGCGAGCGTTCTCTCTCTCTCTCTCCCTCCCTGTCTCTCTCTCTCTCTCTACTTAGTGAGGCCCTCTGCAACTTCGTGAGACCCGGTTTCAAAATAAAGTATAAAAAATAGGGCCGGGGGCGTAGCACGGAGGTAGAACGCCCCTGCGTTCAATCCCCGGTACCGCAAAAAAAAAAAATTAAAAAAAAAAAAAAAAGAATTTCTTATTAATTTGGGCAATTCATTTTTGAAATCAATGCTAATGTTACTGGGCTGACAAAAGAATATATTTGCTTATCTTGGACAAATAAAGTTGAATCTCATATGCTATTCATTTAAAATTCAGTTCTTCTAAAAAAGATGAATCTGTTTATTTTATTTCATTTATTTTTTTTTTTTGCGGTACCAGGGATTGAACCCAGGGGTGTTCTACCTCCAAGCTACACCCCCAGCCCTATTTTTTTATACTTTATTTTGAAACCGGGTCTCACTTAGTTGCGGAGGACCTCACTAAGTAGCTGAGGCTGGCCGCGAACCCGGATCCTCCGGTCTCCACCTCCTAAGTACTGGGATTACAAGAGTGTGCCACCACGCCAGGCATGAATCTATTTTATTTAATGTGGATACAAATATTAAAGGAAAATTATATTAAAAGGACAATTCAGTTATAGCAGTGCTTAGAGCAACTTGAATATGTAAATCTAATTTTGCAACTAAAATTTAAAGAAATTTAATACAGCTGAAATATTTCCAATGAAATATTAGCATCTGATTTGACATGTACTATAACTATAAAATATATAGGCTGAGTGTAGTGGCATACACCTATAATCCCTGTACTTGGGAGGCTGAGACAGGAGAATCACAGGTTCAGGGTCAGACTCAGGAACTTAGCAAGGCCCTCAGTGACTTAGTGAGACATGGTTTTAAAGATATATAAAATAGGGGTGTGGTGTAGCTTAGTGGTAGAATGTCCAGTACTGAAAAAAAATACATATATATGTGATTTTAGAAATTTAGTATAAAGATATAAAACATCTCAATAATTTTATACATAGGACATGTTTAAATAATATATTTAATAGTTTGTGTTGAATAAAATATAATATTAAATTTAATTTCACTTTTTTTACATTCTTAATGTACCTATTAGAAAAATTTTAATTAGATATATGACACACTATATTTCTATTGGAGAGTGATACTTTAAGAGGTAATTCTTTTCTGTTCAGTCATGAACTGGTTTGAGGTTCATACAATTTATTGCTTTCTTTTATTTTTTAATTTTTTTGGGGGTACCAGGGATTGAACGCAGGGGCATTCTACCTCCGTGCTACGCCCCTGGCCCTATTTTTTATACTTTATTTTGAAACCGGGTTTCATGAAGTTGCGGAGGGCCTCACTAAGGAGAGAGAGAGAGAGAGAGAGAGAGACAGGGAGAGAGAGAGAGAGAGAGAGCGAGCGAGAGAGCTGAGGCTGGCTACGAACCCGGGATCCTCCGGTCTCCGCCTCCCAAAGTACTGGGATTTACAAGCGTGCGCCACCACGCCCGGCTTATTGCTTTCTTGATAAGTTTGAAGGTACTGCAAAATTCACAATGCACTTCTTTTTTTTAACTGAATGTTTAATGCATTTTTAGGGATGGAAGGAATGCAACAAGATTAGAATTTTATAATTTACATTAGGCACTTATGTTAAAGATGTTTCATTTTTCACAGGTGTTTCCCCGATTTCCATCTTCCTCAGAGCAATAAACAGTCGTAGTCAATAGCGGTCGGACTCATGTGAATGAGTGCTAGAGGCCAAGGATTTTAAGTACTGAGTGTCCACTAGCACAGACCTTCTACTTATTCATATTATTAAACGGCAATAATAGAAACAAACACTACTATAATGAAAGAAGAATTCAGGAATGAGGTCATTAAATATAACTAAGTACATTTTAAATATAAATAGCACATATTTCCTGATTAATATCAGGTAAATAAACTGTCTATCCGGAATTCTGGTCTCAGAGAAAAAGGTCAGAGACAAGTACAAAGAAGGTGCTTCATGTTATCAGGCCCATTTTTTAAAACAATTGAAATCCTTTGGGAAAATCCCATTAGTCTTCCTTTTTATGAGAGATTTCTGTTGATCCTTTTGTTGGTAATCAATCCACTTGTGTCTGCACCCTTGCAATCTACGATGCTTTTATCCTTATCATTAGATTTTTGTTCAACTTTTTTAGGCCATATACGACCAACAAAAGGGGAAATCAGATGGTATACGCGTGGCTCCAGGAATGTTTTGTAGACCCAGAGCAGATCTGGAATGATGATGCAAGGAGTGCACACCATGGTCCCTGGCTTGAGCTCCTAACGGGGAGCTGGCAAGGGATGGAGGCAGAGTCCCAGCCTGGGGCTTTGTGATCCTGGCCCAGCGGAGCTTGCTGAGCCTCTGGAAAGCACCAAGTGAGCACAGAGAACTGAGCCCACCCCGGCCCGAAGTCCCTGCCCTGCCAGGCCCACGCCAGCCCCACTCCCACAATGCACTTCTTGTTTACAGGGCAGTATGTGACGTCATGTTCAATCAAGAGTACTGTTAATTCTATTAAAATATTTTGCTCTGAGAACTCTTGGTTCTATTTGTATAATTCTATACCTAACTTACAAAAACATCTTGACTACTCTATGCCAGGATCATCTTTTGACTCACATTTTATCTGACTAATCCCTATGTTCTATACAACCAGTTATAAACACCAGTGAGAATCTCATAAATGAGAATTATACTGCACGAGAAAAGAAGAACAAGATTCTCTTTTACTGTGACCATGCCTTTCTGAAAATGTCAGAGGCAATAGAATAATCTTCTCTGTAAAGGAAGTCATGCCATTAAAAATACTCATATAAAAGAGCCTTCGTAGATTTTTCCAAGGTGAATGCATTCTGGCTATGAAGTAATTCTTTGTTCTTATGCATGGTGTCAAACAAAGAGAAAAGAAGAAAATAAGGAAAAGAAAAATCTTGAGCTCTATCAACTAATAGCCACTAAATGAAAATTATTCTAAGATGACTTGATCAAATAAAGAAGCCAGTAGATGACAAAGTTTCCTAGTACCAAGCAGACAAACTGGTATAGTTGGTATCTATTTATATAATGAATATTACATAATATTCCAGACAAATATTTGAGGTGCAATCCTCTTGGTAATGTCTTAGACTTTCTCTGCCCTATAGATTCAATTTAATAGATACTTCTATCTAATTTATGTAGAAATTGAAATACTATGAAATCCAATGTTAAACCACTGATAGCTAATCACATATCAGTTATGCAGACCCAGAGTTTTCCCAAAACTCTGTTTATTGCTATTAGATGACTATTTGTTGGAAGTAGAATAAACTGACTTACCAAATTTATTTTTTATTTCCTAATAAAAACCATCAATAAGTACAATAAATAACAACTACTATGATAGTGTTATTTTTATTAGTCATTCACTATGTTCCATGCACCTTTGACATATGCATATTAACTCAATTGGTATTATATTTGTAATGGTTTGAATTTACAATGTTGGAAGTTGATTTTGGTTGCTAAGGAGGGATCCCTGGGGGTGTGGCCTTGGGGATTATATAAAACCTCTCCTCCCTTGCTTGTTCTCTGCTCTCAGCCTCCATGAGGTATGAGCAGTGAATGAAGCCTTGTGCTCTCCCTCTCTGCACTTCCCTCCACTGTGCCCTGAACTCCGCAAACCTGGCCTGACATACTTACTTAACTTCTAAGTCTCCAAAAACTGTGAGCAAATAAATCTTCCTTCCTTTAAGTTGTGTGTGGTCAGGCTTATTGGGTCCAGCACTGAGATGACTGAGACAATATTTAATATCATTAACAACCATATGAGATGAAATAGTTATTTTCCCATTTCATAGAAGAAAAAAATATGACATGACAGGGCAGTTAAGCAATAAGAAGTGTTGCTAAAATTTTTCATAACTATTAATAAAAATTAAAAGCATTTATGTCAATAATTTTCACATATTTTGCCATTTCTCTGAGTGTACAGTCATAAAAATGAGGAGAAAATGTTCCCTTTCTTATTTCCCACTGCTCTTTTGGGTAGGCTCTTTTTATATTTTTCAAACAAATTTATTAACAAAACTTTCTTAACTCAAATTTTTCGGTGTTTAGGCATTTCCTCACATCAATCTTTTATTTTATTCATTAATCTACTGATTTATTTGTACATATTTACTAAGAGCATGCTGTGTGTCTGATGGAGTTTTAGGTTCTAGAGATTGTACAGAACATTAAAATCAGCTGTGTGTGTGTGGTGGCGCACACCTGTAATCCCAGTACTTGGGAGGCTGAGATAGCGAACATCACAGGTTTGAGACCAACCTCAGCAAATTATCAAGACCCTCAGCAACTTAGGAAGACCCTGTTTCAAAATAAAAAATAAACAGGGCTGGGGTCTAATTAGGCAGTAGAATACCCCTGAGTTCAAGCCCCAGTATGGAAAAAGAGAGAAAGAGATCATAAAGAACATCACTACCACCAACCAAAATTCATTTTCTAGTGGAATTTATATTATGAAATAGATTCTACAGAGACAGAAAATGACTAGGTGAAAAATAAACCATATCTGAATGTGATATGTCCAACAGAGAAAAATATAGCCAGGAAGGAGGCAGCAGAATTCTATACTAGGGCATGTGGGTATGTGTCAGGGAATAATCCTCTGCTAAGTGAGAAATAACAATCAAAAGTGAGATGCTGAGAGAAGTCCCCATATTGGCAAGGGAGGAAGCCAGGTGAATTTTGAAGGAAATGATTTTCTAGTCAAAAGAATTAATGAAGCGTGAAAGTCTCTAGATGACAGTGAAGTGTGAGTGGCATGCTCAAAAATCCGCAGGGAGGATTCGCTAAAGGATTGAAGGCCAAGTGAAAGGACAGTTTGCAGTCATAGATATCCAGCATCGTGTGTGTGTGTGTGTGTGTGCGTGTGTGTGTGTGTGTGTGTCCCACTGGAAAACAGAATTATCATTTACTGAAATGTGAAGGATCCCAAAAAGAGCTGGTTTTAGGAGCAAGGTCAAAGGTTTGGCCCTGGATATATTCAATTTGCGATGTCTAAGAGTTGTCAAGTTCATATGTGGAGAAGGTGTTTGCACTTGACATCCAGGCAGAAATCTGGACAAAGGCAAGAGAGTCTTCAATATATGAATACTATTTATATCTCTTGCCGGGGTCCAGCCTCGGCGGGTCCAAGGGAATCCCTGAAGGAGGTGTAGGGTCGGCAAGGGAATGAGAGACAGGAGGCCCAGCAGTTCAGTGAAGCTGCAGGCACTGTCTCCGCCCAGCGAGCATCAGACTTTATTTTTATACCTTTTTTTTACACCAGGAAGTCTTAACACTAACAATTTTCTGCTTAGAACATCATGAAAAATATTTTTTACCTAGTACATCATAGGACTCTTTACAGTGCAGTCATTTACCCACAGTTATTAACAACCCATTGTCCAGATGGTCACAACATGTTCCCCACCAATTATTCAGGTCCCATGCAAACTTGCGTTTCTTCCCACAATGTCAACTTAGCTCTTTTAATAATTTGCATTGTTCTCGGAAATATCACGCTGCAATTATCAGGTGACAAACATAACCTTACCTAAAGGCTTTTGACTACTGCCTTTTATATATTTTTATATAAGTCTTAACTATTCTTTATATTATGTGGCTACATATATTATGCTAACTAATAAATGTCATTATGGCTAACTATATCTACTATTAAACTATTTTTATTTATATATTTCCTATGTAGACTATAACTATACTTATGCTAAAGATTAATATCATTTATCTGTAACTATACTTATGTTAAAAGTTAAAAGCTATGAATACCTATACTTATATTCTATTTTAATATCATTTATCTATAACTATACTTATGCTAAATGTTAAAAGCTATGAATAATGTGGTTAACTAGACCTTACACCTATATCTTACA
>PVJS01007084.1:8836-57470 GCA_004027185.1 Glis glis
AACTTCGTGAGACCCGGTTTCAAAATGAAGTATAAAAAAATAGGGCTGGGGGTGTAGTGCAGAGGTAGAACGCCCCTGAGTTCAATTCCCGGTACCGCAAAAAAAAAAAAAAAGACACTTAGCAAGACCCTGTTTCAAAATAAAAACAAAAAGGGCTGGGGGTTTAGCTCAGAGGTAGAATGCTCCTGAGTTCAATCCCCAGTACCAAAAACAAAACCGAAACAAAACAAACAATGACATGGCCCTATAGCAAGGGCTTCGTTATCTCCCTGTTTATGAAATGGTGTCTTAGGCTCCTGGTTGGGAAACAGCCATCTTTGTTGTGTTCTAAAATTCAATGTGTGCAGACAATGCAAAATAAAACCAAAAACACAACAAAAGGCATGGTTCGCCTTGAGTAAAAAAGTTAGAGTTGAGGTCTGATAGAAATCTTGACTTCTGCCAGGGCCCTAACATAAGGTAAGACATGCTGATGTGCAGATTTCAGAAGGGGCGTTCTGACCCGATGACTTTCTGTCTTCACCCATGCACATCTGTGGGTGCCAGTAGGCTCCATTTGCACAAAGCCTCACCCCAGGAAACACTGTCCTTGGGCAACAGACTAATGCTGACTGCTCGGGACTTTCCTGAAACCTTTGTACCTGCCTTGCTCTGCAGTGTGCTAGGGAGAACCGCATGTTGACCCAGCTCATCTAAGTTCCTCCGTGAAGACGAACATGTGTTCAAAGGTCATTCTAGAAAGATAGAACTTGAAATAAAATCGGAAATTAAAAAAAACTTTAAAAGCTTGGGGAGGACAGTGTAAAATAGGTTACAACGAAACCAGTAGTAATAATGCTCTACTCCCACGGAGCCCTGCCACTGGAACAAAATGTTTCCGGAAGAACAGAATTCACACTTGCGTACACTGGTGAGAGCAGACAGGTCAATGGGAACCTGTAACGTGGTGATGCCAGGCACAGCAAGGTCCACCTGCTCTGCCAGCTGCTGCTCAGACGTCGGCAAGCCTGACTCATGATGGGATGGGGTTTGGGGTAAAGAGGAAATAGAGCTTGGAGTGGAGGCAAAGGTGGGAGAGTTGGATAAGCCTTCTAGCCTTTCAGAAGCCCGTCTTCTCATCTAGAAGGAGCTGAGGGTGGCTCAACCAAGAAAGGACCACGAGATGAGATCAGGCATCTGCAGGTCTGAGAACTATATCCCAGACTGAGTAGAGGCAAAGCTGAGGTTAAATCAATCCCCCCACTTTTTACCATTTATTTTCACTCTCCCATTTACGGGAATTAAAATTAGAATTCCTAATCCCCAAATCTTTTGTGAAATTGGCCCCAATAATACAGTGAGATGGTTATTTTCCACGGAGAGACTCGCTACCCTCTGTCTTTTGTCTCCTCTACCAGAGCCCCTCTAGTGACCACATTCCAGACCCCTGGACCCTCACAATGCCCGGTGCCTGTCCTCTCCCCTGCTGTGTGGAAAATGACCTGATTCATGGTTCTCCCTCTGCAGATGAGCCGCCTTGCCTCCAGACATTCAGATAGGAACACCAACAAGGAAAAGCTCATGGCTGCCTCCTTCCACAAAGCACCCTCAGCCTCCTAATAATACCACAATAATAATAGTAATAATAATAATAATAATAATGATGATAATGCCACAGTGTATTCTTTCCAGTTCTCAGGTGCTGTTCCATAGTGTCCTATAAGCTGTTGGTCACATTGGTCATAACAGTAACAATAATAACAAACATAGCTGTCATTTTGCCATTACTTGATGTATGTCACACACTCTCTTAAGAATTTTATATTTGGCACAGTAGTACACGCCTGAAATCCCAGTTCTTAGGAGACTGAGAAAGGAAGATCGCAGGTTTGAGACCAGCCTCAGCTACTTAGCAAGGCCCCATTTCAAAATAAAAAGAGCTGGGGCGTATAACTTGGAGGTAGAATTCCCTTTGGTTCAATCCCAATTACCCCCCCCCAACAAAATAATAATAATAATAATAATAATAATAATAAATAATTTTATAAATATTACTCATCATCTTTTGAAAACCATACACCTCGATTAGTATTTCTCTAATTTTATTTTTAATACATATGTATAATTTGAGACTTAGCCCAATAAAGAAGTTGACAATGGTCCCACAGTCAGTAGCTCATAAATCTAGGCTTTGATCTCTAGTTTCAGAGCTGCCAGGTGTAGTAGTAAATCATTATCGAGTTTTCTTTTGCTTCATCAATCACAGAGGACTCTTCTGATGCAAGTTTCAATTGGGGACTATCAAGAAGTGAGAGTATACATCGAAGGTAAGGAGAGCGAGACATAGACAAAGAAAAGAGCTATCCAATTCCTACACAGTTTTTACAGAATAATTGGTAAGAGGACCAGTCACTAAGGTTTAAGATATCCAGAGTTTGAATAGCAAGGAAAATAATAATAATGAATGGATAGCTCAAGGAAAAGACTCAAAAGAATCACCCCTTTTTTTACTTTTTTTGATTTTTAAAAAATGTTTCCCTCATGTAAACTCTTAATTTCCCTCTAAAAAAGTGCCATCTAGTACATAAAGACTTTTGATATGAAGATTTCCATGTAAGCTCCCTTTCTACATTGTGTAAAAAGCATTTTAGACACAAAGAAAAATGGTCTGTACTGTTGTTGTTTACCATTTAGCCACATATGTTATTTGGGCCTCGGAAAGGCCCACTAAAACCTAATTAAGATCAAGACATTCTGAACGTGATAATTCTCTTAGCAGAGAGGAAATCCCTGTGCTTTATAATTACATGGCCCATTGAACATGTGAAGAGAAAGGAATTAAACTCGCTATGACTCACTACCATGCCCCCAAAATACCCCCACCCCGCCTGGTGCTAACTAGCTTAAGGGAAAATGAATTTGCACAGAACCAGGCAATAATTTGTCCCCAAATCCATCCTGAAATCTCCAGGAACAAAACCTAACATTTGGCGGTGGGCTGGCCTCCCCGCAGCACGGTGGGAAAAACACTGGCTGAGTCACTTGTTAGCTGGGTGGTTTGAGGTAAGTCGCTGCTTCTCTGATTCCTCTGTAAAGTTGACATAAAAATACCTGCTCACTCACGTCACAGGATGCTATCTGCATCTCAGACAGGATTTTCAAGGAGTGAGGAAGATCAGCAAAGAGTGAGGCTAAAATAGGTGGGCTCGTGTCCAAATCCTGAGAGGTTTTGTTAATTCTACTAGAAGTGAGTTGTATCCTGAGAATGTGGTAGGTCAATAAATTCAAGCAGGCAAGTGGTGGGTTCCTACGGAGATATTTAAAATGGTGTGCTGCTCGCTGGACTGGTGCAACACATGCAGTTGAAGTATCATATCTCCAGGCGTGGTGACACACACCTGTAATTCCAGTACTTGCGAAGCTGAGACAGGAGGATTGCAGATTCAAGACCAGCCTCGGCTATTTAGCGAGAGTCTCAGCAACCTAGTGAGACTCGGATTCAAAATAAAATAAAATTATAACTAGAGCTGGGGGTGTAGCTCAGAGGTAGAATACCTCTTGGTTCAATACCCAGTACTGCACACAAAAAAGTATTATATCTGTGATTATAGAGCCTTTCTCTGAGGCGGGGCAGTAGGACAGCAGCTAATGCATAGGTGAGAGTTATGCAGGAGGCAGAAGTGATGGGGTGGATTTAACAGAGGCTTGCTCCCTGCACTGGTTGCCTCCTGTGTAGAGCCAGCCTCAGGGTCTCTCCTAATGGCTATTTCCTCTTCACCCTGTCCTCACCTCTCTGTTTGTTATCTCCTCTTGCAGGTTTGGCCCGACCCCTGCACCTGGAGCTGGGTGAAGCTAGCCGGCATTCTGCCACCTGCCTCCATTGTGTTGACTGTGTTGTATTGCAATGACCTCTTCCTGCAATGGTCTTGCTGTGCTGTGATGGACAGAATAATGATTCCCCACAGTCATCCACATCCTAATACCTGAGGTCAGTGAACATGCTCCATTACATGGCCAAAGAACCTTTGCCGGCAGGGTTAAGTGAAGGACCTTGGCTAGGGTAGTCACCCTGGGTTATTGAGTGGTTGCAGTGTAAGCACAAAGGGCCTTAGAGTGAAAGGGAGAGATGATTATAGAGATAGGACATTGCTGGCTGAAGTCGGGAGAAGGGCCCATCTGTTAAGGAATGCAGATGTCCTGTACAAGTGGGAAAAGGCAAAGGATGGGTTCCTCACCAGAGCTTGGGAAAGGAGCAGAGCCCTCCTGACACCTGGGTCTAAGCCCAGTGAGATGCATATCAAAATTCAAACCAACAGAACAAAAGCCACTAACAACAAAATGGGTCTCTTTAGCATTAAAGAAAATGGCATCAGTAAGCAAAACTGTCAAATGTATCGCACCTCCTCACTGTAGTACTAGTCATCTTTGGTTTTGCATTTTCAGCATAACAGGCATTTCCATCGTTAAGAAACTAGTATGGAAGTGTGAAAAAATATTAATTCTATTTTAACCTAAGACCAGAAAGTAAAATAGATTATAAATTCTCTCCTTAAGGCTACTTAAAGAATGTTAATATATCCAATATGAAAGTTTGTTTCAACCATTAAATCTGGCACTCAAAATCATTTCCTTAATAGAGCTTTGATAATTCAACTTTTGACACTTGGTTAATATTAATACCGATCTTTGGATTTCTTTAAATCAAGGCCCAAGTGAACTTCTTTATGTCATAACTTTGACGTAGCTATGTGCAGCATAGGTCTCACACACCATTAATTTCCTAATGACTACTTGAGAAGGATCATTTTGCTTTTCACAATGTATATTGTTATATTTGTAAGGAAGCCATTGGGTTTTCAACATTTTTGAAGTCCAATCATTTAATTTCTTTTCGTATGCCTTGGGTCTTTACAGATACAAATTAAGGGCATGGATGCCAGTATGAGTTCCATCCGGTAAAGCACTTTATGGATTGCTTCTCCATTTTCCTCTTTTATTTGCAACTCCTGCTCATTTATTCAAAGTTGATTTTGTACAGTCAAAATGCCTTGTTCTTATCCTGAACATAACATGCTCTCTCATGTCAAGCAAAGAATCACTCAAAATTGTTAAAACCAAACAAAAAATAGTGACTCTGTGAGGTTGCTGGGCCACACACACAACTCCCCAAAAAGTCACATTAGCAAGTTTAAATGTACAGACCAGCATGCATCAATTTGCAAAGTCCACTTTCTATACTTGGCATTAGGAAGTAGAAAAGGCAACATCTGATGTTTGATATTCAGGAGACAGAAAAGTAAAGCATTTGTGAGAATTAGATAGGGTGCCTCGACATATTCTATAAGGCAAAGATTCCACTGATTCTCAGTCAGACATTTTTACTTTTGATGGGAGAGGAGAGTAAGTGGTCATGTTGACTGGTGAGTCTGAAAGATGGAGCTGCAAACAGCACTTGGTAAACAGGGACTTCTTTGGACTCTTGTATTCTACCCAACAATTTTAACATTTGCATTCTACTCGATAATCTGTGCTTGATATAAAATATTCTAAATCTTTACCACAACTCATATTGATACTGCACAAAGGTATACCCTATAGGTTCTCACATCCCATATACTCTTCTGTCCCCCAAGTATAACCATGACCATTTGCAAGGTGTGCTAGGAGGCCGGAAATAGTTTGGGTATTATTTTTATTATTGAAGTAAAATAATCATGGTCTCTGAGCATTTTTTCTCATTTTGTGTTCATATCACAAGCCGGTCTCACCTAAATATCTTACCTTTTTCCCCAAATCGATTTTCCCTGCATCCCTGAATCCCTGAGTACAAAGGTTAAGACTATCTCTCACACACACACACACACACACACACACACACACACACACACACTAAGGTGCTGTTGTTTCTTATTGCATTTGCCTAAATTCCAGCGCCCCAAGTTCCATTTTTCTTCTCATAGTTAGATATAGAATGTCCCCTGAAGACCTCATGTATTAATGTTCAGAGTTGACATAATTAAGTCATGAGGCTTATAATCTTATCAGTGGCTAAATCCATTCATGAATTTACTTTGTGGTAATTGGTGGGATGTGGCTGGAGAAGATGGGTCCCTGGGGGGTGTGGCCTTAGGGACTGTGCTTTTGTCTTTGAATCTCCTTGCTTGCTTGTTTTCTCCTGCATCCCAGCCCCAATGAGGTGAGAGCAGACTCCTTGCTCTCTTCCTCTCTCTACTTCCCACCTCCATGCCCTGAGCTCTGCAGACCCCAGCCTCACATGGACTAAACCCTGAAATCTCCAAAAACTGTAAGCAAATAAATCTTCCTTCCTCTAAGTTGTGTGTGGCCAGGCTTCTTAGGTCTGCCAATGGGAATATTCACTGAGACAGCCCATCCAGCCTCACTCCCTAGCCATTCCATGGTTCTTCAACAGTTTCATGGAACATATTCACCGACTGTGTGTTCTAATATCAGCTCATGTGGTGTGACTCCACAGTAGCAAAAAATATGTTCACTAAGAGGCAGATAAATCCCCAGTTATGCAAAAAAAAAGAAAATATTCCAGAAGGGAGATACTAACATCTTAGCAGGGGGATTTGAGAGGAGAATAAATCCATTCTTTCCTGTCCCTTCGGGATGGAGGAAGAGATGAGAAATGCATCCAGATCCTTTTTCGCAGCCCAAGGAAAGCTATTTTTCTGTGTGCACGTGTGTGCATATGTGCGTGTTTTATCTGAAATGACTCGATGCTACATCACATCAGAGCATATCACCAAAATGAATCAGGAGATTTCTTTTTTGTCTGGTTCTGTCAATGACTAACTATAAGTTCACAAAATAGGGAAGCTGACATTTTGGGGCCTCATCTATATTTTTGGTTTACCTTATCTATAAAATAAGTTGAACTGATGAATTTGAAATTCTTTCTAGGCAAGACATAGAAAAATACCCTTTAGTTCAAATAAAGATAAGAGATCTGGAGGTAAAAAGCCAATAATCTTCCTCCCTGCCCAGATTTGCAAACTGGTTTATGTTCATAATTCTGGGGATGAAATTAGAAATCTGGTGTGCACAGGGGTATGTTGTAATGTATGTAACAGAGAAGGGCTTGATTGATATGCTGAAGGATTAGCCTGTGCCCTAAGTTTCACCCCTCCTGATGCTTGTGTGGAGTCTGACAATTTGAAATTTGCAAAACACTCTTACGGGCTTTATTCCACTTGAGTCCTACTTGTGAGACAAGAAGAATATAGAATTAAATGAAATTACTTGAAAACCAAGGATACTGACTAATCAGAAGGAGCTCTAAAAGATGCAGATAACTCTGGGTGGCCCTGAACTAGGAAGGCATCAAAATGTACCACAAGATTCAAGTGACAGTGCTTGGGCTTCTTGTCAGGACTGCTCTACTCCCTCATGGGTGTTTGGATTTAGAACAAACCTGTTGCCCAGAATTATAGTTGCCTGGAGCAAAGGTCTGTCATTTCCTCTTTCTTGTAAACTTTAAGGGCGAAGCCAAAATTAGACCACACATGAATCTTTTCATTGCACTTAGGTAAGCCCACAGGTTTTTAACATTCTGGAAGGTGGTTTGGTAATCTACAACTCTGTTGCTATTGGCAACTGCCAGGAAATGAACTTGAAGAATGAAAGAATAACCCCATTTTTACAACAGAACACAAAAGACTTAAAATTATTTCAACTGGCAGCCTTAGCTGCATAATGGCAAGAAACACATAATACACAAAAGACATATATCCAGAAACAATTATTGACAAAAATATCCATCCTTGCCCCAGATTTCATTAGAAATTAGAAATGAATATGGATTTAGTCAGTAGGTGATTTTCCAAAAAATCAAATCAAATAAAGAGCTGGCCAGGAATTTTCTGCCTAAAACTCCAAGTGATTATGTGACAATTTGGATATGAAGAATATATATATATATACATATATATATATGTGTGTGTGTGTGTGTGTGTGTGTGTGTGTGTGTGTCAATTTTTATCATTATATTGATTTTCGTTCTCTACTCAGGACATAGGGACCAAAAAAGGAAGATATTTCCTGGTAACCATTCTCTGGGAGTTATGATTTAAAATTAGAAAAGCAATTTCACAGCCGGGTGTGGTGGCGCACGCTTGTAATCCCAGTACTTTGGGAGGCGGAGACCAGAGGATCCGGGTTCTCGGCCACCCTCAGCTCTCTCTCTCTGTATCTCTCTGTCTCTCTGTCTCTGTCTCTCTCTGTCTCTCTCTACTTAGTGAGGCCCTCCGCAACTTCGTGAGACCCGGTTTCAAAATAAAGTATAAAAAATAGGGCCGGGGGTGTACCGCAGAAGTAGAATGCCCCTGGGTTCAATCCCCGGTACCACAAAAAAAAAAAAGCAATTTCAATGCTAGTTATAACCAAATAATCAATATAAGACAAGCTTTACCACCAACATGAAAGACAGATTCTCCAAAGAAGAGAAATTTAGCTGAAGTTTGGTGACAGGGTTGACGGGTCAATGCCAGGGGGACAGGAAACCCCGCGGAGGTGACCCTGTGTTGCACATCATTCTCTCAAAAATTTGCTGTCTCAAAAGTTATGCTCAGCCATAAAGAAGAACAAAATTATATCATCTTCAGGAACATAGATGGACCTAGAGAATATTATGCTAAGTGAGATCAGTCAGTCACAGAAAGTCAAGGGTCATATATTTTCTCTCATGTGTGGAAGCTAGCGACAAAATAGGAAGCAAAAGGGACCTCAGATAAATGAGGAGAAAGACCAGTGGGATAGAGGAAGGGGACTGGGGGAGAGAGGGGTGAGGGGAGAAAGGAGAACTGATGAAGGAAACAGTTCAAATGATGCTATGTCTCTATATAAAGGTGTCACTATCAATCTCACTAATATGTATCAGGATGGGGGGGTCCAGAGGGAAATACACTAGGTGTGGTGTGCATGCATGTTTGTACCACTTTGAACCTCACTATGATGTATAATTACAATGCACCAATAAAAGTATTTTTTAAAAAGTGCAGGAAGGCAAAGGGCTGAAAATTAGAGCACAGCTTTTGACAATCCACAATGCTAAGGAGACAAAAGTTGGAGTTTAGAGGAGCCTTGGTAAATAGTCAGGCTTTTTGTTGAAACCCCTATAAAGTTACATGGTAGCCAGAATTTAAAATAGAAACAGACAGGTTAGCACACACGCATCTAACAACCAACTTCAAATATATTTCATACTACAATAAATGAGGTTTTATATACTTAATCTAGTTACCTACTTAAAAAAAAAATCCTCTCCAAGGAAGATAAAATCGGAGAGCCTGTTTGCTTTTCTACCCAAATTGTCCAACACTCGATAAAAGTTATCAAAATTACCTAAGAGAATACAAAGTACTATGCAAAAAAATAGAAAATAAAAGCAGATGCCTGAGTGAGTGATCTAAAGATAAGAGACACAAGCATTAAAAAATCTGCCATGTACAAAAATCAAAGAAATGTTGGAGATCTAAGCAGATGGCCGAATTAATCAAATAGAAGTTCTTAAACTGAAAAATAATATGAGGACGAACAATTTAATTGACGAGTTCAATAGCAAAAGAAGGGAAAATTAAATAAGTGGAAAAGAATTCAATTGAAAATAACCAGACTAAACCACAGAGCATAAACATGTATAAAATCTAGAAAAAAGAGTAAGAACATGAGGCCATAATGAAAAGGATGAGCATACATGCCACAGAAGTCTACAAAGTCAGAAGTGAGAAAATGGTGAAGTGATGATTTCTAAACTGTCATAAAACGGTCCACCCCAGATTTAGACTGTGCTGCAATCCTCATGCAAGACACAGTGGAAGACAACCACACCCAGGCACATTGTGAGAGAATTACTGAGTTAACATACAAAAGAAAATCTTAAAAATAGCCAGAGAATAAAAAGCACATATTTGCTTCAACTGAGCAACAATAAGACGACAACTGAATTTGCAAGACAAAATAATGGAAGCCAGAAAATACTGGAATGACATCATTAAAGTGATGAAAGAAAACAACCTGGAATTCTAAGCCCGGTTTTAAAAAAAGTAAGAAGAAATAAAAAATCTTAAAAAATGGACACACACACACACATGACAACTTATAAGAAGAAGACTGCACTAAATATTATTAATAATAATAATATGATATTTAGGCAGAAGAAAAAGAAATTATTTCTGATGTTTCAAGTATATAGAGAAAGAAAAGCATGGTAATAAGCAACTAAAACTTAAAATGATTAAGTGACAAAGTATGCTTAGGCTCTAAGGTCTTGAAAATGTGGAAAATATTCAAATTGATATTAGAGTCTATTAAGTCAGCCTTCAATGCAATACTCAAGATAAACTGCTAAAATATTTTTAGTGGATTTATAAGCCACATAAAGGTATAAAATGGAATAATATAAGTCATTTTTTATAAAAAGAAGATAAGAAAGCAAAGAAAAAAGAATAGAAAAGAGGTTGAACAAAAAAATGGGCATTAAGATAGTATATTTAAACTGAAGTTTATTTTTTTTTTTTGCAGTACTGGGAATTACTTTGAATGCAAGTACTCATAACCCACAGAATAGCTCCCAGAAGCCTTAAAGGCATCCTCTCAACTTATAATTATTTTCTTCACTAGGAAAATTGTCATTTCCTGGGACTTTTACCCAGGGTTGTTCTTCCAAGTCCTGTCATGGTTTTGAGAATTGGAAGTTTTGCAAGTTGATTGCTAATCACAAGCACATTACTCTGGCTTTCTTTAAAAAAAAAAAAACAAGACTTTTAATACAAATCCAATAGCTTTAGTTCTATGTTTGACTTATAATCAAGAACCTCAGGTATTTGGAGTGGGTCTCTGTCTTCTGAAGGAAGCCTGCCACCACTGTCAATTTGAATTAGCACCCAATTGTCTCACTTTTCTAGTCTACTCAAAGCTACTACCTGGGTTACCTTTTTCCAGTTTTCTATTTCACTTTTCTCCCTTTTATCCCTCTCTTCAAATGCATTGTAGTGGCCTTTTAGGAATTTGGTAGGCTGTTTCAGAGGACAACATTCAATATGACTTAACAAGATTTCAAACTGAAGCTCTGAATTTCTGAGAGGAACCTTGACATTCATGTAAGTCACAGAAGATGTTGTGGGACTTTGTGTGTGTGCGTGTGTGCGTGTGTGCGTGTGTGCGTGTGTGTGTGTGTGTGTGTGTGTGTGTGTGTTCACTCTTTTCCCAGCCTTGTCTTTGCTTCATATTTACTCATGAAAGCTTTTTTCCCCTTTCTATGGGTTTCAATTTCACACCTGGTGTGATTGGGTCTTAGGTATTCATATTGCTAATTTAAAAAAGAAAATCATGCGCAGATTCCAACCCCCGAAGAATTTAATGAGACTTGTTAAAGTAAAACACATAAAGGTGTCTGGAAGAATCAACTTCTATAAATACAGGGAGGCATTAAATTGACTTTTTGTTGGGACTTGAGTAGGTTTTTTAAATTTTTTTTCTGTCTTAAGATTCACACCTGTGAATATAGGGGAAATGTAGCTTGTATATGCTTAAAGAAAGCATAGGATGACTAAAGGGGGAGAGGGAAGGTCTGTGTGCAACAAATTCAGATATATTAATTTGGAGTTAAATGTGCTTAACACTTGGTTTGTTATATGCCTCGTGTCTTATCTGCATCCCATAGCATGCTCCCTATACATACATGGGCCTGACAAACACAAAGATAAGAATACCATTAGCTGCAACTGCCTAACCCCAAACAATAGATAAAAATTGTGCTTGTTTGGATTATAAGCTCCAGAAGCTAGAATACATATCATATACAGGACTAATTAGCCAATTATTTTTCAGGCTGTATTCAATAAGCAGCCAACAGGAAGTTGGAGCCACAACAAATCCTAACGCTTGGGGTGGAGAAGCTGGAGGAGATGGGTCCTGGTGCAGGGGACAAGGAGACAGTCCCTGAGTATAGAGTATGGAGAGGACCCTGTGGATTGGCTGTTTAATATAATATGTAATCCTTCTGGCAAAGAAAGGTAATTCCATCTCAATTTTCTAAGATCTAGCTCATGAGAGGCTCTAAACAAGCAGACAAGAGAAGAACTAAAGGCTGGGGAGGGGGGATCTTCCAAATCATACTGTCCAACCTGCTCTTTCCCTAGCACTCTATGCTTATTAACCCGTTCCCAGAGAGTTCATGGCAGCATGAGGCCCACAGTCTCCTGAACGTGCATCTGGAACTCCTGGCAGGACTCACCCCACCATGGGGTGGGGGGCAGTGGTGTGGAGCACTGGGCTACAGTAAGGAAAGGAAAAGAAATAGTGAGGGAAGGCTGCAAAGAGAAGCCAGGCAGGTATTTAGGAACTGCCTTACATTCACTTTTTATGAAAAAAGGAAGGAAGGAAGGAAGGAAGGAAGGAAGGAAGGAAGGAAGGAAGGATCAACAGGCCTGCCCCAGAAGAAAATGATGGGAACTCTGTAGAATTTTTTTTAAAGGAACAGAAGTAAGCAGTATGAGGCCAGCCAACTATGAGGATGTTTCAGTTAGTATTTAAAAACTGTGATGCTAGCCAGGTGTGGTAGTGCAAGCTTGTAATCCCAGTACTTGGGAGGCTGAGATAGGATCCCAGGTTCAAGGACAGTCTCAGCAAGTAGTGAGACTGTCATGAACCTAGTGAGATCCTGTTTCAAAATAAACATAAAATAGGGCTGGGGGATGTCGCTTGGAGGTAGAATGCCCCTGAATTCAATTCCCAGTACCACACATATGCAAATAAATAAATAAATAAAGAGAGAGAGAGAGAGAGAGAGAGAGAGAGAAAGAAAGAAAGAAAGAAAGAAAAAGAAAGAAAAATTGTGATGCTGAGAAGCGCTATGCTTATTTTTTTAGAAGTAAGCAAATATAAATATTTATGATGTAAACTAATGAACCTAGGGAGCTTGGGTTGAAACAATCCCTCATTACCGTGATCCTGGCACTATAGGAAACCCCCCACAGACAGGGAATTTTTACCTTCAGGGTGATTTGTTGGTATACAAGTTGCAAAAATTTACTTAACATTGTACGTCAGGCCTCGGTTTCGCTTGACTATGCAACAATAAGCCATCCAGAAAGTAAAACTGATAACATTTGTGAGGCTGCTTGGACACCAGGGACATTTCTACTAATAACTCATCAGCTCAGCCCCCTTAGCGTGGGAACAGGGAAACCTTTGGTCACAAGTGCCATATTCTTGAGATTTAAGCAACTTTTATAATTTTTCCAAAATGCAAAGGCTTTAGGATGAAGAAAATCAGAGATGAAAAACATGAGCTACTTTACAGCTTGCAGGAAAACTCTACTATTGTCCCCGGTTTCTGATGGTTTACTCCAGAAGAGAAGACCAAGAGATCATGGAATGGCTCGGTCTCGCTGTTCTGAAGAGGTGCTATCCTGGTGTCCCAAGCATTGGCAAGAAATGGGAAAGTAGAGATGGAGCCAGAGAGAATCCTTCTCTGCCAGGAATTTATCATGTGTGCCACACCCCTGGTCCCAGCGGCTGCTCTGCTAACCATGTTCTTTCCTATGGAACCCATAGGAATGAAGAGAGGAAGCCTTCTGGTTGACATTCTGGTCCATCCCAGGGGTGAATCTCAAAAGATACTGAAGTATGAAACTGTAATGGTTTGGATTTAGGATGTCCACCTACCCTTCATGGAAACAGGTAGCAATGTTGGAAGCTGGGCATGGTTGCTAAGGAGGAAACCCTGAGGGTGTGGCTTTGGGGATTATATATCCTTCCTCCTCCCCCTGCTGGCTCTCTGCTTCCAGCCTCCATGATCTGAGAGCTGAGCTCCTCTCTCTCTCTCTCTCTCTCTCTCTCTCTCTCTCTCTTCCTGCAGCCATGCCCTGAGCTTTGCAGACCCCAGCCTCACATGGACTGAACCCAGAATCTTCAAAAACCAGTGAGTAAATAAATCTTCCTTCTTCTAAATTGTGCAGTCAGTCATTCTGGATTACAGCAGTGATAATGCTGATGTGGACAGATGCTGACTACTATTATCACGTAGCATCCACTGAGTTAATTCTAACAGCGGGCACCTTGCATCAGCCAGACCTGTGTTCCAATGTTACCTCCACTGAGTATAAGTCCCTGGAAAAGTTGTTCACTTCCCCTCATCCACGACAATGAAAATACTACCAGCTACTTCCTGTGGCTGGAGAAGTGTGAGTCATTGTGTCCAGGACCTCCAATCCTAGTACATGTAGTGATGTTTGGTTACTTTCCCTGCGTTCTCCTTAAAGTCATCAGGCACAAAGCCAAGACAACCACTTCCTCCTGGCGTAGATTTGTCCAATCTTCTCACGCTTCCATTCAAGTCAGATCCCATCCCAGAAAGAGGAGAGATAGCCGGTGCGCTCAGTCTTCCCTCCAGCAAGCCAGACCTCAGCATGAAATACTGTTCATGAGAACAGCAGTCGTCTCGTTTGTGGGAATAAGGATGACGTCATTATTGAACAGTCTAAGCCACAGAAATGATTAAGGTGCCGGTGGCATTTACTTATGCAGAAAGACAAATAGAGTTAAACAATTGTAAGTTGGTCAAATGGTAAGAAGGATAGAGAAGCCATGGGCAAATATTTAAAGGGCACAATGTATCCAAGGATAGGCAGGAATTATTTACAGAAATTTAGAGAGATGAGATGAGGCGTGTGATGGAATAGAGAGACATTAAGCACTGGGATTCTGACTGGTTTAAAGACCTTTGCAGAAGAGAATTGCTGCATTTAGGGGAAAACAAACAAGTAAACAACTGCCTGTCCCACATGTAAGAGTTTCCTGAAAAGAAGATGCTGTGTTTATGTAGTAGCTACTGAAGCGAGTGGATGCATACCATTCCTGGAGGACCCCAGAGGAGGAAATAATAGAATTCTGTAAATTCATTCCTATACTCCATTTGCCAGCTCTTTGCATTGCTCATACCTTAGGAGCCCTTCATCATCCTGACAGGAAGTAAAATGAAAAACTCAAAACACAAATGCACAAAAGTTACCTTAACTTTGTCACCAGAGCTCATAATTACGCATCTGCATATAACGGATGGGTACAGAAGGGAACGCAGTAACATTACTTGAAATCTTTGGGCATAAAAAAGAGCCAATAAATCAGTGAAAATATTCTACCTAGAGAAAATAAACGACATTGAACAAACTTCCAAAGCTTACCACTATTTTTTCTATGTGGTGTTTGAATTTGAATGACATTTATCATTAAGCAAATTAGCCAGTGTTTTAGTTTGCCGAATATTACTAGCTATGAGAGTAACTAAGGAGTTTGAAAATCGTGATGGCTCATGGTAAATATATCCTATTTGAATATAAAGACAAAAAATTATGACTAACTCTGAGAAAGACCATTCCCACTTTTCTGTCTGTTTTATGGAGACAAGTCACTCAATCCACACACAAATAGGTATGTTGAAAGGAGGATTCTTCCCAAGTGTGGAAACACCATACATGCATGCCTTGTCTAAGAACGACACCTATGGACTAACCGAATTCTAATAGTGTTTGGCAGAATATCAGGTCCCATGGTGGCAATAATTAACCCAGTAACATATTCATTTACACATCCAGATACGTCCTAACTATGTAAAGATGATCACATGGAGTGTTGGTAGAGTAAAGGATAGGTTAAAAGCATTTTGATGCTAATTTACCTACATTATAGTAAAACTTACAAATTTACTTTGAAAAATTGAAAGTCAAAAGCTGTACAAGTAGGACAAGAATTGAGAAAAGATCTTTGGGTTTGATCACCTGCTGTTCTTCAGTGACCTTCACAAAAGGCTTTGTTGGTGGGGGCGAAGACTGATTACAAAGGGTTCAAAAGAATGTGATGAAGGGATGGGGAAATTTCTCTTTCAAGCAGTTTTGCCAATAAAAATTCATTCAATAGGGGTGCATGATCAAGAGGAGATTCTGTTTTGTTTTGTTTGGGTTTGGGTTGGTTTTTGATACTGTAGATTGAACCCAGCGATATTCTACCTCTAAGCTGCACCCCAGCCCTTTTTTAAATTTTTAGTTTGAAACCAGGTCTCACTAAGTTGGTAAGTGTGTCACCAAGTTACTGAGGCTGGCCTCAAACCTGCAATCCTCCTGTCTCTGCCTTCCAAGTACTGAGATTTACAGGTGTGTGCCGCCACGAATGACTGTGGTAGATTACCACATTTATATGCTGATGAGAATAATACAGCGGAGCGTGTAAGTTTTATGGTGCCAAAAAGAGAGAAAAATGGTTGGATTAATGATCCAAGTAGGAGAGATGTTATACTGCCAATCTGAAGAGGACTTCATCTTAGACTTGAAGAACTCAAAATTCATCCCCATGTTCATTGTGAAAAAGAAGAGTCAACAGGTAGATCTCTAGATGGGCTTCTAGAAGCAGTTGTGGAGTATGTGAAATTTTATTTCTGAGAATCAGAAATAAGGACACAATTGAGAGTAGAGATAGGGAGGTGTTATAAGAGGGTTCTTTTTGTTTTCATTTTGTGTGTGTGTGTGTGTGTGTGTGTGTGTGTGTGCATGTGTGTGTGTGCTCGTGGGCGCGCTCTGGGGATAGAACCCAGGGGCATTCCGTCTCTGAGCTACACCCCCTGGGCTCTGTTTTATTTATTTATTTAATTTTGAAACAAGGTCTCACTAAGTTGCAGAGGGCCTCACTAAGTAGCTGAGGCTAGCCGCGAACCTGTGATCCTCCTGTCTCAGCCTCCCCAGTGCTGGGATTACAAGAGTGCACCACCATGCCTGGCTTATAAGAGATTTAAAGTGAAAGAAGGTAAGGAATAGTATTTACTTGGGTGAAAATTGGTTTTTAAAGAATGTACCAAGCCAGGCATTGCATTTACTAGGGTTTAATCCCTAGTATACACACATACAAAAAAAAAAAAGTACCAAAAACCTATTTGAGATCACTGTCTATAAATCTGAAGGAGAGCTACTTCAGGTGTCTATGTTTTTCTTTGGACAAAATCAGCTCTATAAATATAGGCACAAAGTAAGTGGGCAGTTAGATTAAGTAGTCAGTTTTTCCATGTAAATTGACAAGGAAAGAAGGGCCAGATAAATCAGCAAAATAACTCCTAATAGCATTTAACTAGATTTGTAAGGTACTTCCAGAATCAAATACTCATCTATGTTCAATTTCTATAAAGTACATAGTACAGTTTCCAAATAAGTAAGACATTGTATGTTATGCTTTTCTAGTATCAGTATTAAGAATAAGATGGATGAACTCATTTGTGAAGGACAATGAATCACTTTGCTAATTCAGAACCAGCAAAACCATACACACAGTACCTAGATTTCTAACAGACTGCTATTGTCATGATTAACTTATGACCCTAAAACCCTGCAGATGTGCTTTATTTTATCATGTACAATAAGGCCAATAAAGTAAGCAATCAATAAAGCATCTTATTAGAAATAAGAAATATTTAAAATACATAATACAGGATAATTAAGTAAAAAGTAACAAAATATTTAACAAAAAGTCTTTACGTTATAGTTAAAACACTTCGATTAGTTCTTTTCAGACCAATGCTGCAATTTATGAAAGAGATAACACCATCATGCCATGATGTGGCAGATCCAGACACTGAAAACCAAAGTTACATTCCTATGTCAAAAATGGCTTGGTAAAATAACTCTTTTTTTTTTCAGCTCTTTCCTCTAAGCTCACAAACCAATCTCTAATTCTGGGTATACCTTCTAATGTCTTTGATTTTAAGGTTGTAATACACCATTACAATAAATGTAATTGGATTATCATTACAATAATAACAGTGAGTGACCTACTATGAATTCAGTCAACAGATATATACATTGAGCATCTCCTTTTACTTCCTGAGGAAATGTGGCTTCTATTAAAGAAATGTTTAGACTGTCTAGAAGGAATGAAAGACTGGAAAATAGTGGGGAAGACAGAGGAGGACAGTTTTGTTTTGTTTTGACTACAAGTTGTGCCACTTGACAGGTGTTAGTCTTTTGGCAAAAGCCAGACTCTCTGAGCCTCAGTTTCCTTGCCTGTGCTTTGGTGCTGAAACTCACCTGCTGTAGATTGGATCTGAAATGTTGAAGGCTGGATCCCCAGGTCAGCCATATCCCCAGGTGGGGCTTTGGGGGAGCGACTGGATCATGAGGGTTCTGACTCACCAGTGGACTAATCCATCCATGGGTTCTGAATTTGAATGGACTATTGGGAGCTGGTAGAAACTGTTGGAGGTGGGCCCAGTTGAAGGGAGTGGTTGGGCATGTACGTTTGAGGATCATATCTCATCCCTGGTGCTTTCTCCTCTCCCTCTCTCTTTTGCTCTCTCTGCTTCCTGTCTGACAAGAGGCCAGCAAATTTGCACCACCACGCCCTTCCGCCATGATGCTCTGCCTCACCACAGTCCCAGAAAGAATGAAGCCAGCCAACTGTGGACTGAAACCTCTGACACTGTGAGTCAAAACAATTCTTTCCTCTTCTAATTTGATTTTATCAGGCATTTTTTCACAGCGGCGCAAAGCTGACTAACACGTCAGCTCACTGAGACAACAAAATAATATATGTGGCAACTGAGCATCAGTATAGGTTAGGAGCACTGACTGTAGAGTCAGCCTAGCAACCTGGGTTTTATTCTCAGCTCCACTTTTCAAAGCTATATGAACATGAGCATTTTTACTAAATCATTTGTTGTGGTGGTTCAAGATTCCTCATTTTAAAAAAATAAATGAATGGTTAATGTTAGTGCTTTATCCATTAACGGAAATTGTTAATGGATGTCTAATGAAGTGCACCTACCACACAGGTTTACTGTGAGGATTAAAAAGCATGCAATAGATATAGAATAAGTGTCACGTAGGAAGACATCACGCACCTTAATAAGAACCTCATCAATTATAGCCGCTGTTATATGTGCATTCATCTCATCTATCACACTTGCACTGTGATATTTGTCCTGTGGAATACAGAACCTTCGATTCACTCAGCACATACTTATGCAGTGTCAGTTGTAAGCCAGGCACAGGTGAGGCTCAGACTATTAAGTGGCTGTTCCCTACTGTCACACCAATAGGTCCCTATTAATCCCAATATTAAAGGTTATAAAAGCATAGGGTGTAACGTACATTCCACAGAAGTATTTTGCAAAATGAAATGGCTTTATGAAATGAGACATGTCCCTAGATGACAAAGTAGTATCATAAAATAACTTAGAAACTATGCCTAGGTTCCTGCCAGTCTCTATTGCTACCTCTCACCCCAACAAAGAGCAAACGGTGACATAGTCATGTGGTCTGAGTTTCATAAAATGAACTCTGGGATCATAACAGATGAAATTACTGAACTGTTTTCTAGTCATGCCAACACTAATTGGTTTTCAGTTGTGTTAACCTCTCTAAATTGTTCTCTCCCATATTTGACTTTAACATTATGGCTTTATTTCTTTAGCTCTTGGGTGTTAAAATAACAATATTTAAAGCAAGACCCTGTTTTAAAACAAACAAAAAATAAAAATAAAAAACCTGGGGTTGTAGCTCAGAGGTAGAATGCCCCTGGGTTCAATCCCCAGTACTACACACACACACACACACACACAAACACAAATCACATACAATTTATATTATCTAAATATCATAGTCTTTTTTGGCTAGTATTTTCTCATCATGTGGGAAGAAATTAGTGTAGAGTTTAACTAAGAAGAAATCTAGAACTCCAGAACTAAATGGATAAATCAGATTGAAAATCTTTTTCCTTTATATTTTGGCCATTCTTTTTAAATTAAATAAATATAATTTAGAAGACTTGCCATTTTACATAGGAAGGGGAGGTTCATATTTAGTTTGAAAATAAATATTCACAAAATAACATTTTAAAGAATGGAAGAAACACCTGCATTCCTATGTTTATTGAAGTACTATCTATGATAGCCAAGAAATGGAAACGACCTAAGTGCTCATCAGCTGATGAAAGGATATAGAAAATGTGGTACATATATGCAAATGAATACTATTCGACCATGAAAAGGGAATGGAATTCTGTCATTTTCAAGAATGTGGATGGAATTGGAGATTACTATGTGAAGTGAAATGAGCCAGGCACAAAAAGACAAGAACCACATGAATTCATTCTTTTGGGAAATATAAAAAAGTTGATCTCATAGGAGTTAATAGTAGAATAGCAATTACAAGAGGTTGAAGACAGCATAGGGGAGATAAGAATATAGAAAGATTGATTAAAAGGTACTGAGTTACAGTTAGATTAGAGTAGAAGTTATATTGTCCTATTGTTTAGTAGTGTGATCGTAGATAATAAGGTACCATGAATTACAAAAAGCTAAAAGAAAGGATTTTGAACGTTTTCACCACAAATAAATGATAAATGTTTGAGGAGTTAGATATGTTTAATATGATTTAAACATTAAACAATGTATACATGTATTAAAATATCACACAATACCCTATTAATATGTATATTTTGTGGTTTAATGTATTAATTACAAAATAAATTTAATTTAAAAATGAAAAATAAAACAAATGTACTTTAAAGTAATAAAATTATTAATAGAAAACAGCAAGAGTTTGGAGCTAAATATAGAACTATTCTAAAAATCCCACCCGTTTGAAATATAAAGGGCAACCTGTAATTCATTATGGTAACTTCAGGGTGGGAGAGACCAGAGCAGAGGGCTTAATGCCTCTGAAAGCTTATATTAGAAAATGTCAGCTGGGCATGCTGGTGCACACCTGTAATTTCAGTACTTAGGAGACTGAGACAGGAGGATCACAGGTTGGAGGCCAGCCTTAGCAACATAGTATGGCCCTCACAATTTAGTGAGACCCTGTTTAAAATACACACACACACACACACACACACACACACACACACACACACACCAAATATATATATATATATATATGCCCAATCCATATACATATATATATATATATATATATAATATATATATATATATATATTTGTGTATATGTATATATGTGTATGGATTGGGTGTAGTTCAGAGATAGAATGCCCCTGGGTTCAATTCCCAAGACCAATAAATAAATAAATACATACATAAATGTCAAAGGCTTTCTTTACCAGTTGACCATGAAGTATGAACTATCATCTAAGTATAATTGGGGGAGGGCTAAATGAGTGATGTGTGCATGTATGCCTCTACCACCCTGAACCTCATCAAGATGTAAGATTATAATGCACCAATAAATTAAAAAAAAACAAAAAGATAATAAAAAAGGGCTGGGGGTGTAGGTCAGAGGTAGAAAGTCTCCGGGTTCATCCACAGTATATATATAAAAAATTAAAAAAAGAAACTAGACATTTCAGTTTTGAAACAGTATAGTTTTATCTAACCATAATACAACTAAGAAAAAATAGAACTCTGATTATCAAAGACTTAGCAACAGGTATTATCAAAAGATGTATAGGAAAACTTCTATGGACTTATGAAACAACAAGAATAATAACAAAACAAAACAAAAGACAACCAAAACCAAAACCAACAATCAAACAAAACCCCAAAAATACTTCCAAAAACAAGGAATGTACTTTGTAGTGGGGTTCTCTTGTTTTAGTTTGACCTAAACATGTAAAATAAGCATGTAGTCTTTGTATTATGTTAATGTTTCTCAAATAGTCGCACAAATAATTTATTATTTATTATTTGCTTGTTGATTATTTGCTGAGAAGATGCATACTTCTTTCCTTCTGTGTCCTTATAAAGGAAGGACATTTTTCTTTTTTGGGAAATTAAAATGGTTTCCTAATATAGGTATATATATATATATATATATATATATATATATATATATATTTCTGCTTTATATATGACAGATTAAATTGAAAATACTTTTTTTTAAGTAGCTCATTTCTCATTCCTCATTTCTTGTGACATCTGTAATTTATTTTAGGTAAGATGTGTTAGTAAGAAGCCCACACAATCACTGATTAGACATACCTGGCACATAATACTGACTTCTATGATCATCACAAAAAAAGGAAATTGCAAGAAACAATTGTATTAGTCACACCAAAGACTTTGAAAGATTATTTGCCTGCAAACAATCAAGGTTCTTATATGGTTTAAAACTTCATAATAAAAGTGTAACACTTTTAGAATAAAGTGCTCATTATCCATCATTGCATCCATTTTCTGGTTGTGTTTGCATTTTTGTTAAGATTCCAAACAATAAAACTACTTGCAAACCGTTCATTTCCTGTGTGTTTCACTTTCTTTAGCTAAAGTAACATATACTCTCAATGTGCACTTTCATATATTATATAAGCCTGAAAATGAGATTGCTTATATTCTTGCTTTCTTATGAATCACTCAACAAATAAGTATTCTTTCTAATTCCTTTAAAGAGTGATAAAACACATGTATTTATTTAGAGAAAGGAAAAATATATAAAGATTTGAAAATATCTTTCTTTATAAGAGGATCTAGTTGGAGCACTGTGGTTCAGGGACATATTTTTAGTTATGCACCTGTTGACCTTAACTTACAATATTCCAATTCAAGGGCAGTGACAAGCACCCAGGGCCTGGGCAACACTCTATCAAGATTTAAGAGCCTATGAAGATATAGAAAACACAGACTTTGCTTCTTAAATACAATCATGTGGAAATGTTCACTCAATAAATGTTCACTCAATAATCAGGTATAAACAGAGCAGAAAGTCTTAAAATGCCAGTGGAGGATTATTTTCAATTCTATGCAATGAGGGATGAATTCACAGAGGAGATAGTTTTCAGAAATGGGAATGATTTCAACAGGTGAATATAGAGGTGGAGAGAAGATTGTAAGAACATGGTAACACACATACACACACACACACACACACACACACACACACACACACACACACTGAAAAAGGGACAGGGATTTGGAAGCCTGTGGCTAACTGGAGGGATTCTGAATTCTGTTTGGACTCTCTGGAGGTAGGGGAGGGTAGAGGAAGATGAATCTGGAATGGTGGGATGACATAGTATTGCCATCACAACTAATAACCATCCTGAAAAACTTTCTTTCATAACTGCTACAGAAATCACTCTTCTATAGGGGTAGGGGTTTGGGGATGAGGAAAGGGGTTGGGTGCCAACTCAACACAATTTACATTAAATAGATCACTACTTAATAGCATATTTAAAAATTCCTCTATTTCAGAAATGCTTATTACCCCTCCCTCAAACACAAAACATAGAGCTCTTTGTCCTGTTTGCAACCATGTCAATATTTATTCTACTTGATGGTGTACTTCACATTTATGTAGCTCTTCTGCTTCCAATGGGCTAAGAGTTTTCCAAGCTCCAGGTCTTTGCACACACATTGCTCTTTTGATCTGCTATTAAATCTCTGTGTCTTTCTCAGGTGACAGTCCTCACCCTGTAGATCTAGTTTGGAGGACCCCAACTCCTGGATCTCATTAGATCTTTCCCCACCACCTTCTCTTCCACAATTCTCTACCTCTGCAAGCTTACAGAACTTGGAATTTGGGAGTTGCCTACTAATTTGTTTCTTGTCATATACAATGGCTTTCTACCCCATATTTGAACTCCGTGATGCGAGAACTTCATCTGTTCTATTCACCAATCTGCATAGAATACCTGCAATAGGGCCCGGCAGATTGTAAAATTTCAGTAATTATTCATCAAGTTAATGATTTTGAAATATGAAGATAAACAAAAGTGCCACACTTAAAAGTTGTATGCTTAAATGAACAAATCATATTGTTAAAAGCTTCCTGAGAGCAATTGCTATGCAAAGAATATGAACAAAAAGGGTAAGTATGCTTAATATTGTTCCTCAAATAATATTTAAGTCATCAAATACATATAAATACAGAACCATATCATCGTATATCAAAATATAGCTTTCATAATATAAAACTTAGATATTTTCCTTAAATTGGTAATACTAATAAACTAGTTCTTTTCTGATACTGAAGATCTATATATTTTTCTTCATTAAAGGACATATTTCTTGATATGAGGAAATATGAGAACAGCAAAAAAAAAAGATTCTGGTGAAATTTCATTATAACTTCTCTTTCGTTCTCCCACCAAAAATCAGGTAGCAAAGTGACCCTACCTAGAGTTTTCTGGTAGACCACTGAGGCATGTGCATTATCTCAGACTCAGGAATACCGAGAGAGCAGTCAAGGTTGAAAACAGAGAAACTGAGTATTAGAGAGCTCCGAGATCTTTCTGTACTCAAAAAAAAAAGTTATGCCCTATCTTCAAATCCACTAAGTGTAATTCCTGCATCACCCAGTGTAACATGAAAGGTTTACTGTTCATATTTATAAAATACTCTACTTGCTATATATTAAGAGAATGCACACAATAACTTTTAATCGGTGTTTATGTTAAAATAGGGCTATTTAGAAGAGAATATGTTCATTTGCTCTTTTAGAGTTGGTGAATTTAGAGCTCTCCATGGTGAATAGTGTATTCCAAATGATAATCTGTGTGGTAGAAGGAGCTCCGGAGAGGCAAGGAAGCCGGTGGTGATGCTGTGACACTCCCTGTATCAGCTGTGATGGGAGCAGTCAGTGGACTTGTTCTCAGAACACAGAGGGGTGCTGGAGAAAGAAAGCTCTAGGCTAACGTGGAAAACACAGTTTCATTTTTCTTAAAAGCTTACATGCACACTGGTCTGAAATACCATTTCCCCTTATTGTACATGAAGAAGTTTCTCCTATTTACATTTGCATAGTATTATTTCTCTTAGTATATGCACTCTGCTATTTCTCAGATGCTTGCCTTTAAAAGTGGCTACTAATCGCCAGTTTCTTCTTGTAACAAACAACTGTCCTTTTAAAACAGGTAATATTTGCCTTTTTTTTAAAAAAAAACACGTATTGAAACTTCTGACCATAAATTTGTAAATGTGCACACACACACACACACACACACACACACACACGCACACAAGCACATGCAAAACAGAGGCTTCTCTCCTGTCACCCTCATGACCATGACCGGGCATTGAAAACAAACACAGCTGGCCACCGAGAATATAATGCGCTGGGCAAACACATACTCCCTCCCATTAACGTCAGTATGTTCTTCTGTTTCCGCCAAGCCCACTTGGTTATGAAAAGCAAGCGTTGCCCATTTCTCCCCCAGAACGCCCCTCTTGCTCCTCAAGCAACCACCCTGTGCAACTGGATGTGGGGACAGGCAGAGCGAGGGGCACGGGCTGGCCTCCTTCTCCTGAGTGGGTGGCCTTCTCAGTCCCTGCTGGTTTAGAGGCAGCAGAAGAAGGTCATGCTGGACACTTGTCTCTCAAAGTAATAAAAATGATGATGATGATGATGATGATGATGATGATATCTATAGTAAGGTAGTTATGGTCATCTTTATGGAATCACTTTCTTTGCTTCATGTAATTCACTCACTTTTTAATTAAAACGGACACACATTAGGGATTTATACTCCCCCAACACCCTGCCCCCATTCAGACTCACCTTTCTCGGAACTCACTGCACCCCTGTCCCCAATATTTAGGAACTGACATCCCGCTATTTGACTGAGGGGTTTCAGAGCACCCAGAGCTGCCTGCTAACCAGCTCACTGGTAAACCTCCGTGGAACTAGTCCTTGGTTCACACGCCCCCTCTGCCCATGCCTTACAGCAGCCCCGGATCAGTGCACTTCCCAAGGTCTGTGAAGCCAGAAGGATTCAGAAGACCGAGCCAAGTGAGGCCTGACACCCGGAAATTCTCGACCCCAGGAATCAGACTGAGCAAGGAGCACGGCCCCAGACACTGCAGGAAGGAAGACCCTTCCCCAGCGTTCTAGAGTGGGACCCCAAGCTCAGGGGAAGCCAAGAGTCTAGAGGAGAAACAGGTTTTCCAGAGCCCAGCCCGCAGGAGAGCGAGAGCCGGCCACCTCGCCTGCTCTTGGCGGGGCTGAGTTTCCTGTGGCTACAGGTTGCTTGGGAGCCATCCCCCAGCTCCCGGTGGAAGGCAGACGCGGGGCGCACTGGAGGGAGACCTGGGGTTGGGGAGGGGTGGACCGGAGAGACGGAGGAGGGAAGGAGGGAGGGGAGCCCGAAGGAGCTCCATCCAGACGGGGACACAGGCTCCACCTGGGGCGCACCTCCCGACAGTGACCCACACAGACCTTGGCGCCGCAACCTGCGCTTCTTGAGGCCGAAGATGCGCACTTTGGAGAAGATATCCACCAGGTTGCTGTTGCAGAGCCCGCGGTTCTTGCTGGGGCTGCTCCGCCTCCTGCTGGCGGATGGCCGGTCCCAGTGCTGCTCCCGCGCCTGCCGCTTCTGGCGGATCAAGCCGCTGGCGATGGCCGCAGCCATGGTGGCCCAGGGAATGGGTCCCGGGGAGGGAGGGGACAGAAGGCAGGGGAGCTGGGGGCGCGGGAGAGGAAAGGGGCGGCGCAGACCGCAGGCTGGCCTTGGGGAAGCGGAGGGAGGGGCGGTCTGGCGGGTCCAGGGGAGAGGTAAGGGCGCTCAGTCCCGACTAGGACCCATCGCCCGGTCCACCCAGCGCCGGGCCGGGCGCGCAGATGCGCCCAGGGCGCAGCGGGGCGAACCCCGGGAGCCCGAGGTCGTGGCCGCCGCCGCCTGCCCGGCCGCGTCCGAGTCCAGAGCGGGACTGCTGCTGGTCACCAAGCGTCGCCGGAGCCCTCTCGGGGGTCGCCACCGCAGCAAGCACTGCCTTCTCGCCCTGCCCGCCCCCCGCGCGGGAGGTAGAGCCGGCGCTGCTCCTGTGTCTCCTGGATGAGGGCGGAGGGCAGGTCCCAGCAGTGTCTCCGCGCGTCCGCCCGCCCGCCCGCCCGCCCGCGGTCCGGGGCGCTGGGCAGGTCTCAGCGCCGGGCTCGAGCTGCCCCCAGGCAGGTGTCGCCGCCACCGCTGCCGCCGCCTGCTCTCGGCTTCTGCCGGTGATTGTCAAGTGCTCTGGAAATCAGCATCTGGAGAGAGCAATCTTCTCCCCTGAGATCGCTAATCAAAGCACTCCACTCCCACCCCGCTGCACCCCCACCACCTCTGTGGTCCCCCTCTGGTGCATGTCTCCAGAAAGAAAAGAAAGAATATTTATAATATTGATTTAAAATAATAATAAAGAAAGCTGGACTGGGTCGCAGGGGGTGGGGTGGTAAGAGGCAGAGTCAAAGCAGGTGGATGAAAGAAATATCCTGCGCGGTTCCTGCGATGGAACTCGCCGGCTTCCGAGGCTGCCCGGGCTTAGCTGGGGCTCCTCGGTCTTAATGTGGCTCCGGGTCCACAGAAACTCTCAGCAGCCTTGCAGGGCGAGGTGGCTCTGCTCTCGCGGTTAATCCCTCCAGCACCGAAGCCCCCACCACAAGGAGAGGTGGGAGGAGGGCGGCCGGTGGAGAGAGAGTGTTCCCAGGAGGGAGGCACCGCCACTCCTCACCTAGTCTGCCCAAACTTGCTGGACTCTCCCTTCAGCTGCCAGGAAGGGCAGGTTGGGCATTTTGAAAAGGCGACACAGAGCCAAAAAGAGGCAGAGGGGCAAGAAGAGAAGATGTTACAAGGTGTGGAGAGACCTTGTCCCCAGAACTGCTCCCACAGAACGGCAGCTGGACAAGACACACGCCCAGAAGAATACTGAAGAAGTCGGGGCAGAAATATTTGGGGGTGTGGAGGGGGGGTCACAGCATTCTAGTGACAGAAAAAAAAAAAGCAGCCAGGCTGAAGACACTCCAATCTGCGTCTTTTGGCAAGCTCTGTTAGGGAGCAAAGCCACAAGAATGTGTCTGAAATTTAAACGGAAGAGCTGCCTTCTCCCCCCGGCTTCCTGTCGGTGACCTGAAAGGGTCCTCTTTTGGACAACTGAAAACACAAAGGTCTGAGAGAAAGGGAGGGGTGGGAGCCCCTGGCCAAAGGAGGTTGAGAAAGAAACACTTCATGCTTGGTTAAATACCGACTCTGGTTTCTAGGATACACTGGAGTGACAAAACCAAGTGTAGCTGTTGCAGGAGGCTTCTTACTTATATCCTCTTCACTGTACCCTGTTTTGCTGTTCATCGTAGTAAGGCAAAAGAAAAGAAATGCAAAACCCAGGCTCCTCACCATCCAGCATGAAAACAGGGAGAAGAGTCGTTTGGTAATCAAAGGAACCTTACAAATCTCCAGTGAATGACTGCTGTAGAGCTGACAAGGGGAGGGACACTATACAGGCATCCCTGGAGCAGTTCTCAACCAAAACATACTTTTTCTTTGTCTTGGGGACACGCAGAAAGTACTACAAAGACTCTCCACCAGGCAAGTGGGAGAAATGTGGCCAAGGGCTGATGACAGGGAGGCTGGACACTTGCTCTCCACAACTTATTCACAGCCTCTCTGTGTAAGCAATTACTGCTCGGCTGCTATTCATGTTTACGCTGTATTTACTAACAAGTCTCCTTCTGGGAAGAGAATTTAATCTAATGGAGGTGTGAAAACTTGGGTCCAATGCAGACAACATTGCCTTTAGGAGGATGTATATCATATTTACTGTTAAATATGCATACTCTGTAAGTTCCTTTTAGCCACCTTGTTGTTACATCTACAAAATGTTGCAATTATTAAAATAAATATGCCAGGATTATTATTATTATATATTTTGATACCGGGGGTTGAACCCAGGGGCATTCTACCTCTAAGCTACACCCCCGAATCTTTTTACTTTTATTTATTTTTTAATTTTGAAACAGGGTCTTACTAAGTTGCTGAGGCTGGTCTTGAATCTGGGATCCTCCTGCCTCAGCCTCTCAAGTACTGGGAATAGAGGTGTGTGCCGCTGTGCCTGGCTTATGCTAAAATTATTTTCCCAGAGATTTGCAGTCCGTAATCATCCATGAGGTAGTAAAAGGGAGGGAAGGGGGCATGCTAATTATTTTGCTCTATATTTATGACTTCATTTTTTGTTTCATATGTTTTTGCCTTTCCATTTTTAGTGTGAGTGTGTATTTATGTCCTGTAACCATGCTCCTGCTTAAAAGGGAAAGCCATCTATATACCTTAAAATGCCTATTGAAAAGTTTCTGGCTTTTTTTATGATTCACTTAAGAAAGTCCCAGTGAACATTAAGAATCATGACTCTCAGCTTTCATTATTGAAGAGAAGCCATTTGGACATTTTAGAAGTCTAGTGTGAAATTTCTGAAGGACTTCATGATCAAAGCAAACAGGTTTATCGAAAACTTCTTGTAGTGATTTTTTTTCTAAGAAGCAAATGTTAAATTTTAAATCTTTTAAAATCTACTTTTAATTCTACTACAGACCTACTATTAGGTCTACAAATCTACTAGACCTTTTAAATCTACTACAACTCCACCCACCAAAACACCTAGTTTGCGTTTAAAGATGTTTAAGCTCTTTGATATATGTGCCCAGTATCTTAATTTTGAAAAGAATGAGATTAAACTTCTTGTTACTATAGCTGTGTTAATTATTTTCTTCCCAGACTTTTTTTTTTAATATACTGCAGCTGTTTTCCCAAATCTTCTGATCAGGCAGTTAGGTAGGAAGGTCTGAGTTTGGGCTCCATGGGACCCCTCCCTTCATTGTTTAGCCACCTCCAGCAGTCGCAAAGGTTCAGCACCGCGGACAGGGATTCCGCCCGCCCTCTCCGTAGCTCTCCAAGCACAAGCCAGTTGTGCTGAACGCGAGGAAGCTGCCTGCTAGGGTCTCTGATACAAGCGGTTTTTCGCTTTTTTTTTTCAAGATGGAAAGGAAATTAATCCTCACAGCTTCCACCGACATTAATAACACACCTTGTAGCACACAACCTTTGTGCTTTTTGATAAACAAGAAACACTCTTCTTTCTAGATGTTTTCGAACCCCTGGCACAGTGCCTAAAACAGCAGACTCCTGACGTCCATTCAGATCGCGAATTTCACAAACCTCGAGCGGTCCTTTCCATTCTATGAGGGTTCCTATTTTAAGGGAGATTGGGGAGGAGGGGGCAGCATTGGGATAAATAATCAAGGTCTTTCCCTTCCTCTCTGCATTTCCCTCTTACCTCCCCAACAGGCTGTTTAGTTGTTTACAGATAGAGATAAGCGAAAGAAAACGCAAGAGAGCCATCTGGTGTCTTAAGCTGTGATAAAAGAGTGTGCAAAGCTAAAGGGAAAATCGATTGGGGCGGTGAACACAAATCCAGACGTTATTATAATTCAGAAAAATATGCTCTCACTCATCAGAATCCCTTCAGCATCGTTATCTTCACCTTTGGCTTTATAAAAGCAGGAAGAAAAAAAAAAGATGAAGTACTGTCCTGGTGGTGTAGCTCTAGACCATGTTAGGGGTCTGAACTTGGATTTCAGGCACTCCTGGTTCATTTTTGACCCAACAACTTCCTGGCTGTATGAAGATCTCTAGTAAGTTGCTTTAGTTTTTCTCAGCCTCAATTTCCTCATCTCTTAAATGGAGGTGACATGATTAGTTCAGCTGTGGTGAGTGCAAAGCTCCTAGCACAGGCTGTGGCTCATCCCAGAGCTCCCAGAGGATGTTGCCATCCTCTTCCAAAACACTCAATTCTAGCTTATGAATTCTTTTTCTACATCCATATATCTTTTCAATATCAAAATATATGTATCTCCATGTATATTTCCTCACTCCCTTCATGGATACACGACAAGATTTTAACTAATTACACAGTAGATTTTAAACATATATGCGGTAGAGCTCTATTCAGCCATAAAGAAGAACAAAATTATGCCATTTGCAGGAAAATGAATGGACCTGGAGAACACTATGTTAAGTGAGATTAGCCAGTCACAGAAAGTGAGGGAGCCTATGTTTTGTGGAAGCTAGGGAGAAATTGGGATACAAAAGGGACTCCAAATAAAGGAGTGATGGAGGGTTCTGGGAAGGAAGGATGGGGGGCCTGATAAAGGAAACACCTCAATTTATTCTATGTACATATATGAAATTAGCAGTGCCAATCTCAATGCCATGTATGGGGAAGGGGAGGGAGTGGGGTGGGATCCAGAGGGACTCTCACTAAGTGTTTCATGTATGTATGTCCCCTTCACTGTGAACTTCACTATGATATGTGATTACAATGCACCAATAAATGTATATTAAAAAAAGAAATGAGCCAGGCATGGTGGCACATGCCTGTAATTCCAGTACTTAGGAGGCTAAGACATGAGGATCACAGGTTCGAAGCCAGCCTCAGCAACTTAGTGAGGTGCTCAGCAATTTAGCGAGACCCCATTTCCAAATTTAAAAAATAGGATGGGAGTGTATCTCAAAGGTAGAATGCCACTGGGCTCAATGTCCAGTACAACAAGAGAGAGAGAGAGAGAGAGAGAGAGAGAGAGAGAAGTTTTGGTGACAGAAGACCAAGTTCAAACTTTAGGCATTATTCACTAGATTTCTGAAAGCCCTGTAAACTGCATTTCCCCATCCCAAAATACCAATAATAATATTCCCTTACCTCTTATAAATTATTAGGAGTGCCTGTGAGACAATACTTCTAAAACTGTAAAGTGCCATACAAGGTAAGGATTCCACCACTTCTCTGTGCTCAAAGATCTCCTGAAGATGCCACTGTCCCTTTGGACCTAAAACTTGTGTATGTTGTTCCCTCTGTCTGGACAATTTTTAATGTCCCTTCTTCATACTTCTCTTTGTAATATAGAGCAATGGCTAAAAGCACAATTGGGGTAAGACAAAATAGAGTCTAGACTATGTGTCCTTGAGCAACCCATTGACTTCTCTAAGTCTCAGTTTCTTCTTCTGTGAAGTTGTCATAGTACAATGAGTTATGCAAAACAAATGACAATGTGTATTTGAACACTTAACCAAGTGCCTGGCACACAAGGGGAATTCAGAAGACAGTGGCTATTGATGATTACTTAACTATTCTTAGGTATTAATTTATTCAACAATCCAGTCTTTACTGAGTGTCTCTATGTCAACATTGTAGTGGGTAAGCCAATCAGTTTTTAAATTAAAATATAGAAATAGAGTTTGGAGCTCTGCCTGCATGAAGCTTACAGTCTGGCTTGGATCTCAGCATGGATGTCTTTTCTAGAAAATCTTCTCACTATGTGTCTCACAATCATCACCATCTTCAATGAATGGCAAATCTAGTGTCCCTCTAAACACTTCCACCATGCCTATATTAACACATAATGCTTGTTAATTAAAGAGAAAGCTATAATGACATCTCTCCAAAGATGCACAATTGGCATCTCATATTACCACGGCCAAGACCAAACTAGTATTCTTTCTTAAACCTGCTCTTCTTCTAAGTTTCCCTATATCTAGAATGGCAATTCCACTCCTCTTGTTCCTCAGGACAAAAGCTTTGGCATCATGCTGATCTAATTCTTTCTTTACCCTCTCCCCATATATACTGGTACAAGAGATATTTACTCTATTTTCAAAAGACATCCCAAAGCTGGGTGTGGTGGCGCACGCTTGTAATCCCAGTACTTAGGAGTCTGAGACCGGAGGGTTGCAGGTTCGCGGCCAGCCTCAGCTACTTAGTGAGGCCCTCCACAACTTAGTGAGACCCTGTTTCAAAATAAAGAATAAAAAAATAGGGCTGGGGGTGTAGCTTGGAGGTAGAATGCCCCTGGGTTCAATCCCCAGTACCGCAAAAAAAAGACATCCAAAATATGACCACTCTCACCCTCCCCATAACTACCTACTAATCATCATCATTTGGACTATTACAATAGCAAACCAATAGGTCTCTTAGGATCCACCTTGCTCTTCTTCATCTGGCTTCAGCACTGTATCCAGAGTGTTAAAGATACAAATCAAGCTATATCACAAAATCCCATCTCTCACAGAAACCAGGGCCTACAATGTCCCATGTGTTTTCTATCTCACCTTTGCCTTCTTTGATTCTCTGATGTCCTTTCTATTTCTCTTCACTGACCACTTGCTGTCCTTCAACTTGGCATGCTCCTAGGACAAGATTTTTATATTTTGTTTCATCTGACTCTCACCCCCTTCAATTGTTTGCTTACATTTTCTCTCACCAAGCTATTTAAAATCAGAGTCCCTAAATACACACACACACACACACACACACACACACACACACACACTTCCATATTTTCCTTCTTTGGTCTGTTCCCCCTTTTGAAATATTAGCCTATAAGGGTAGAGATTTTGTGTCTCTTTATTTTATTGCCATATATCCAGTGCTTAAAATTGTGCCAGACAGAGTAGGTGCTCAATAAATATGTATTTATTTGAAAGATTAAGAAGTTGAACACATGGACAGATGGACAGTTAATACCAAGTAAGGGGAACAGAAAATCTTGCTTAGTCCAGTCTTGTCACAAATGAATTACTCCATAGTGCTGGATATCTTTAAGCACCAAGATAATTAAAATTCCATCTGGATTACATACAGTCTCAACCCCATCAATGGGATAGAGAGAACTTTTGCCTTGGCTTTATGGCTTAAGTTCAGCCGGACCTGACGTGGAGTTTGGGCTCTGAAGGTCAGCAGGGCTTTATGAAGGATGTGAGACTGATTCACCTTGAATGGCAGAGGACTTTACTACTAATTATTATGATTCAGCACCCCCCATACACACATGCACCCCATTTTCTCTCTGGCTTTTGGGTTGCCAGTTAACAAATTGACAATGTGCCCCTTTTCGAATTTGCTACCTCCAATCCATCACAGAATTTGGAACCGTATGAACATATTTTCTAGAATTATCTATAAATACAAAAGCAAATGGATCTGAGGGGAGGAGAATATACAACAAGAAATAACCCTATTGATACTGATTTCATTGTTGAAGGAACTTTTTACCCTTGCCTTCTGAGTTTTTATGATGTTCTAGGCAATTTGGTTGCATAGATGGCTTGAATTCCAAATAGATAACTTTTTGCATAGCTTACTAAAAAAGTGCAAGTTTTTGTTTTATTTATTTATTCTTCAAATAAACACAACCTCCAAAGAACATATTTTGTTCATTGTATCTGTATTAAAAATTTTCACCTGTTATTTTTTACAAAGTAAGAATCTGCCTATTTTTCTTTCATTTCTGTCATTGCCACAGCTACAATTTCAACTTTCCCCAAATTCATCAAATCTGAGAAAACGTTAATTTTAAGATGCACCAGTATTTTACGTACCAGCAAAAGAGAGAGAGAGAAAACTTTGCTAGATTGTGCCATTTTATAAATTATAATAAACATACTAATTTGAGAGGTATTTACACATAAAAAGTATTTTCATTAAGATCAAGGAAATATGTTATAATAGCATTATACAAGTCTGTAAATGTCAGTTACACCCTTAATAACCCCCGTTATACTCCAAATGTTGCTTAGATACACATAACTTTTGATTAAAAAGAGTTCTAAGTGCTCCAAAGCACCTGTATTTTGAAACATGTTTTGCTGCTATTATTTTAATTGCCTCATCTCCTAGTGGTTCTGAATCTGAGGGACATGTGGGTGGAAATAAATATTTCACAAATATTTCCTGTTTACGTATTTGATTATCTTTATACAGTGAATGACTCACTCCATTTCATCACATTGTTGTGTCAATAACTTGAAATTGTTAGACATCTTCTACATTAAGGATACAATATAAGGGTACAACATTGTTTCTGCACAATTGAAGTATTATAAACTAATTTGGGCAGGGTTAAAAGAATATTTTGGTGTTTATCTTCTGTTTAGGATAAATGGGTTGATTATATTTGAAAATGTATGAGAAAGTTCTGGAAGTGTGGTCAATGTTGATGTTCCTTTTTATTTTTTTCCTCACTTGGAAGAACATCAGAAGGTCATGTTAATAAGCACTTGGGACAAATTTTCAACTAATTAGGACTGCCTACATATTCATTATAGTTCAAGTTCAAACTGATATTTTTATTTATTCTAAGATAGTATTATTGACCTTTATTTTAGATTCAAAGGGTAATCTAAAGGAATGTCAAAGTGTTTTAGATTTTCAAGGACTAAGCGATTACATTAGTGCTGTAACAGTCTTGTTGATTAACTTCACTGGATATATTTATTTCTAGTAGGCAACAGATTTCCATATTTAAAAAAAAACTGGAAGGAATTTTATTGTCGCTTAATATTTTGATTCAATAAAGAAAAAAGTGAAAACTATTGGTATGAAAAACTTGTGAACATTTTTTCCCTATAGAAGCAATAGCAGATTGATACTAACAGATGGTTTAGCTTTACAAATCTAGTGCAATATTTTTAAATCTGGCTAATAATAAGTTGGAAAAAATATTCTTGGTGGTTTCCAGCTTTCTATACTAAAATGAATTAAAATTGTTCATAGCATAGATCTGTGAATATTGACCTATCTTTCCAACTCTCAGTCAGTAGTGGGAGATAATGATGCCATCAATTTTATTGATAGATCAATGGATTTTTAAAGACTGATAAATCTCAACAGAAAAAGTATTGCTCAACTTCCAAAAAGATTTGAGAAAAAAATGTTTATTTAAAATCTCAGTGCAAGCCAGGCATGGTGGCCCATGCCTATAATCCCAGTACTTGGGAGGCTGTGACAGGAGGATCGCAGGTTCAAGGAGAGCCTCTGAAAATAATGAGACTCTGCAACCAAGCAAGATCCTGTTTCAAAACAAAAAATAAAAATTGGTCTGGGGGTGTAGCTCGGAGGTAGAATGCCTCTGGGTTCAATCCCCAGTACCACACACACACACACACACACCCACACACACACACACACACAATACAGCAACAACATAAAATGTCAGTGCAATTTCTATTCAATGATTACTAGAGTGGCCACCTTCACAAGAATTAAGTGTTCTAGATTGAGACTGTTTTCTTTGCATTTAGTTTAATGTGTTGAACACATACATGGACATGTGCATCTGAACACACATATACATACATGCCAAAACACATGACTAAATTTCTGATTCTGTCAAATATAATTATGAAGCATTAGTGATTTCTAAAGGAAAATGATCTATAAACTTCCAGTTCAAGACTTAGGAACCATTCTCATTACCACCTTAAGAATGTAGGCACTTTTATCCAGAATGCGTAAGGAACTCAAAACACCAAATAGCCTGATTAAAAATTATGTGAACAGACATTTCCCAAAACAAGATATACAAATCACCAACAAGTATATGGAAAAAAAATGCTCAACATCACTAATCATTGGGGAAGTGCAAATCAAAACCACAATGATATATTATCTCACCCCAGTCAGAATGACTATCATCATAAAGAAGAAAATAACAACAGCTGGCAAGGATGTAGAGGAAAGGAAACTCTTCGTGCACTGTTGATAGGATTATAAATTAGCACAACCATTATAAGGAACCTCCATTATTGTAGAAGATCCTCCAAACACTAAAAGTAGAACTAGTAGGCTGGGGGGATAGCTCAGTGGTAGAGCACTTATTTGCCTAGCATGCATAAGACCCCAGGTTCAGCCTGCAGCATAAATGAATGAATGAATAAATAAATAAATAAATAAATAAGTAAATAAATAAATAAATGTAGAGCTACCATATTACCCAGCTATACTGGTTCTGGGTAGATATCCAAAGGAAGTGAAATCAGCATATCAAAGGGATAAAGAGATATCCCCTCTTTATTGCAGCATTATTCACAGTAGCCAAAACACGGAAAATAAAGGCACCCATTAGCAGATGAATGGATGAAGAAAATGTGGTATACGTCCACAATGGAATATCAATCAGCCATATGAAGGAGTGGAAACCCATCTTTTGCAGAAAAAAAATGATGGAATTGGGAGATGTTACGCTACATGAAATGAGCTAGGCATAGAAAGATAGATATTGCCTGTTCTGAACTTATAGGTAGACATCAAAACAGTTGATCTCAAAGAAGGCAAGTAGAGTAGGGCCTACTAAAGACAGGAAGGGTAGTGGGGAAGCAAGCAGGAGGAGGTTAGGTAACAGACACAGACACACAAACACAGAAAGAAGTACATTGCAATGTTCTATAGCACAGCAGGGTGACTATAGTTTACAATAAAATATCATGTATTTTATGGAGAAATAGAAAAGAAGAGTTTAAAGGCTCTAAACACAAATAAATCATAAACATGTAAGGAGGTGTGAATGCTACTCTGAATTTATCATTACACATTGTATATATCTATTAAATTCTCACTGTGTACCACATAGGCATGTACAATTATTATGTGCTAATTAAAAAGAAAAATACAGGAGAAAAGATTTTCTAGATAATGGTCAAGTAGAAATTAGTACTAAATTAGGGGATATATTTCAGCCATAATTCTTTCAGTTTGAACTAATACTATGCCTCTCTTAATTTATAAAACATTTAAATAATATTTGTATAAGAGTTTGTGAAGAGCTTTTAGATTTACTGAAGTAGGTGACATAATCCCCATTTAATAGAAGAGAGAATTAAGCCCTGGGGGTGTTAAATGATTGCCAAATTTTTACTGCTAGGAAACAGAAGGCCCATATCATAAACTCAGACTTTTTCTATCACACTATCTGCTACCCAGAAGTCAGCGATTTTAGATCTACCTAACAGAGCACTGGGTATAGAACAGGGACTCTTGTATGGAAGCAAGGGACTCCTAGCAGCTTTGAGAATGGTTGATTCCCCCTGAAATTTATGCTGAAAAGAATCATGCATATGCAGTTTTATAGCATCAAGGTTCACAGTTTTCATCCAATTGTTAAAGAAATCTGTGACCAAAATAAGAATAAGAACCCATGGCTGTTAAGGAAGATAAAGAAATAACGAGTGTGTGATAGCCAATACCGTTTTCTAACTCTAAAAGTAATACATTCTCATTGACCTAAAAGGTCATCGGGGACTAGTACTATGTAGAATCTATATTTATATTTTTGCATTTGTGTAAATATATAAATGTATAAATACATAAAGTAGTACTTTAATTTAGACTACTATATTCTTCCAAATCCTCTCTATATCTCAGATCTCACTTCCTTCTGAATCATGTTTTTCAGTCTCCAATCTCTGGGCCAATCCTGATCTTAGCATGCAGGATTTCAGGAAATCTAGTAAATACCAGAAGTCTTAGAGGTCTGGCAAAGTTCCTATTAATCTGTCTCGGCTCTTGTAATGTACTTCTGAAAGATGTATGTGAAATGAATTCCCAAAATGCATGCACTTGGGAAGTGTTATAATTATAAATTGATGCTTTATTCCTGATCCTAGTTCCTACATTTATGTACACATTGAAAAAATAGATCTTTAAATTTTCCCCAAGTCTTTTTCAATTATTTACAGTATAAGTTTCCTATTGCTTCTGTCACAAATTACCACAAACTTGCTTGCTTAAAAAAATACACATGTATTCTCTTACAGTTCTAGGGGTAGGAAGTTAGAAATCAATCACACTGTGTTAAGACGTCTACTGAACTTTCTGGAGGCTTTGAAGGAAGAATCCATTTTTTTGATTTAAAAAAATCTAGAGGCCATCTTTATTCTGTGGCTCATGAGCCATTCCTTGCATCACCCCAACTTTTCAGTTCTATTGTCACATTTTGTGCTATTGACTCCAATCCTCCTGCCCTCCTCTTAGAAGGAGTCTAGTGATTTCATTGACCCACCCAGACAATGCAGGATCATCTCCCATCTCAAGATCTCTCAAAGAATCACATCTGCAGAGTCCCTTTTAGCACACAAATAAACATATTCACAGGTTGCAGAGACAAGGATGTGGACATCTTTGGGAGCTAATACTCAGTCTACTGCACCTAACCCATATCTACAAACACTTGGAAAGATTTCTCTGTGCTATACACAGTAGTCACCCACCTGCCCCTACTACCATGGACAGTCCCAGCACACCAGTTTTAAAATGAGTCCAATATTCTACACAGAGAGAGAGAGAGAGAGAGAGAGAGAGAGAGAGAGAGAGATAAAGAGACACATATATGTGTGTGACATTTATGTGTATATATGTATTCATATACATTTATATACATAATTATATATACTTTAAATATACAAATATACATATATATACATATATATATATATATATATATATATATATATACACACATATATTTAAAGTACCAACTATTTATTTGGCCAGATCTCTGACCATTGCCTGCCCCTGTTTCCCTGGTTGCTTTGCTCCCTGCTTAGAGTGATGTGTGATCATTGGCTGTACCTCTCTTCTATCCCCGGCTTACCCAAATTTCCTATGACTTTAATTATTGCATCTCTCAGAAGAAGAAAAAAAGGGCACAGCAACTCTCAGCAATTGTGGAAACAGAACCATTATACTCCCCTGTGGTTTGTGAGAATGCATTTTCTGAGCCCCACATAAATCCGTGAAGAATTTAATTTCTTGAGTTTATAACATGGCTTTTGTGAGATCTGGGGCCATAGAATTGAGCTAAATAAAACTAAAGCCAGACCTGTGATGCTCTACAAAATGAGATTTGGGGCCCAAGGCTATCACCAAATGAAGGAGATCGATTCTGAAAGTCTTTTTTTCCCCATTCCATTTTCATTTTTTTTTTTGACACAGCTGCAGGGGTAGTAGATAATTGTTCTTTCCTCTTAGAAATTTATACTAGCTCCTTAGGTAAGAACTTGCCTTAGCCATCTAGTTTGATACTGACTACAAATGAAAGGTATCACTTAAGTGAGAGGATTTTAAGGGAACCAAATATGTTTCCTAGATTTTTATGTGGACAGGGGAGGAAGAACCTCAGAAGTGATAATCATCCCAGACAGAATACCATGAAGACATTTTAAATTAACAAATGATAGGTCACTAGGAGAAGCCAATCTCTCTAAATTTCTTTTGCTCCATCTTGTGCCATCCCTGGCCATTTTCATGTGGCTATTCTCTCTACCTTTCTCTGAGTCCTGACATATGTTTGAAACTGGCTTCCAGAGATGAGGTACCCAGGGGTTAAAAGAAGTCTTTATGGAAGCTGGGTATGGTGTGGCACACACCTGTAATTCCAGTACTTGGGAGACTGAGGCAGGAGTATAGTATATTTGAGGCCATCTGCAGCAATTTAGACCCTGTTTCAAAATAAAAAAATAAAAAGGCTGGGGGTGTAGTTTAGAGGTAGAATGCCCCTGTGTTCAACCTCCAGTAACAAAGAAAATAAGTCCTTGTGAATGAAGAGTTAGAGTAATTCTATTGGTTTTCTTTCATAAATATACATATTTTTCATATATACACAAAATATTTGAAAGCACCAACACATATCAGTAACTGGATTTCTCCCAACAGGCAGGGATAAACCAGCCAAGCAGAATTTTTCCCAAAGATCCCTCATCAATGCAGTTATCTGTGCACAGAAGACAGCTTGCCATCCTTAGCTTCTGTTCATTTCTCCATGAAATGGGCTTAGTGATCCTTCCAAGAGATTTAGTTCTAGCAGGACAAGTCTCAGATACGCTAATGTCAGGGATTTATGACCACAAACAGGAGACAGTGACATAACATATTTTGACACTACAAAGTTTAGTTTTTAGCCTTTGGTACCCAGCTATCACAGTCAGAGCAAAAGTTGACATGCAGGTGTCCTGATTCCCAGCCCTTTGAAATTTGTTTTCATGACCATACAGGGTCCCTTTACAGCCTTGTGAAGGGCCATTCTCCCCTCCTTCAGCATATTCATGCCCACCAATGCCCAGCCCCTCTGCTCTCTGGAGAGCTTCTTTTTGGCTCCCAAACACTCCCAGTCTACCCACTACAGTGTTCCCAACTGCAGGGGCTCCAGCTCCCTAGGGCAGGGTGAACCTAGGTACACAGTCAGTGTTTTCCTAAGGAAGGAATAAGAATGGAAGAGCCTGCAGTGCTGGACTCATGATGCCTGTGAGTCTCTCTCTGCCCAGTGGTGAAACCTACCTGTTCTTGGACCCATTTCCTTCTCCCGTCCCAGGTATGGCTTTTCAAAATATCTGAAAACAATACATCTAAGAGATGCTAGTCCTGCATTAGAATCACTAGAAGAAGCCCAAGGGACAGGAGCTTGTGATGGTCTAACCATGAGCTGGGGGTACTCGTGTGTGTGTGTGTGTGTGTGTGTGTGTGTGTATGTGTGTTGGTGGGAAAATCTAGAAACCACAGCCCCATTGATTTTCCTTACTTTTTAATCAAAGGGAACAGCATGCAAAGGACAAGGAAAAGCAGACATCCTAATGCCAGGTCTCTGCTTTCTTGATAATAATGAGGCTGAAAATAAAATCATGTTTCAGTACATAATTACTAACATAATAATTGAGAGCCACTTTTTAGATTTAAACTACTAAAAACTAACAACACTTGCAAATTTTAATATAACTAAAGCATTGTAAAATTGCTTTTGAGTGTCCGTGTGTGTGTGTGTGTGTGTGTGTGTGTGTGTGTGTAGTTTCTCTTAATGACCATAAACAGGCAAAGTCATTGTGTATCAGCATCCTGTTATTTTTCAATTTTCATCATTTATGGTTCTGAATTTAAATTTTAATTTGTTACATTATATTATTATTTCCCATCTTTAAAAGTTGGAACAAGAAGTAACCTTAGAGATGATATGATCCAATAGACTCATTTTACTGATCAATGAACTCAGGCCCATGCAGGTTAATTGATTCACTAAGGTCACACAGCTAACCTGAGTCCAGTCCTTCTGATGTCCCGTGTGTGTGAGGGCCTTCCCACCATATCTCTTGGTACTTGCATTAGTTTGCTTTTTGTTGCCATGACCAAAATACCTGATAAGAACAATTTAAGGAGGAAAGATTTATTTTGGCTTGTCTCAGAGGTTTCAGTCCATGGATGGCTGGCTCCATTGCTTTGGGCTGAGGCAAGGCAGAACATTGTGGAAGGGCATGGTAGAGAAAAGCTGGTCAACTGATGGCAGCCAGGAAGCAGAGAGAGAGAGCAAGGAAGGGGCCAGGGACAAGATACAGTCCCCAAAGACACAATGCCAGTGAACTAGTTCCTCCAACTATGCCACACCTGCCTACAGTTTCCACTTCCTGCCAGCAGTCAACTCACATTATTAACCCATCCCATGGGTTAATCCATCGATGAGACTACACTCCCCGTTATCCAACCTCATCCACCTCTAGAGATTACTGCATTGAGGCCAAGTCTTCAACACATGACTTTGTGGGGAATATTCTAGATCCAAGCCACAATAGCAAGTCTTAGTACACCTTAGCTGAACTCATGAAGAAAGGCCATTGGAACCTTTCCAGAGCATTTCTGAGACACACTGTTCTGTTTCTCTTCTTGGTAAGCATGGTCTATTATATCTTCCATACAGATATCTATGCTATTCTTAAGTAACATGAGGTAGCTATGAATTATTGCATCTGATATTTGCAAAATAGGCCTTGCTTGATCAATATATTCATAAAATGATAATTTTCATAGAGGTAAATATCATAGTTTATATGTTCAACCTTCGCTTTATTCATCTATTCATTAATTCACTCAAGAAATTTAGTAAGCATTAACTCTCCATCACAAGACCCAGTATTCAGACATCAATAAAAAGTGATTCTACCCTCCAGCAGTGCAGAGTAGAGTGCGGTGGAAGGTTGAATATGTTTGTATGACTAAGTGTGAGACACTCCAGCTGTAAAGTGTGTGTGAGAACAGTGGAGAGTCTACCTGGTGTGGATCAGGAAAGATCTCAAAGGAATGGTAATACTTGGAGCTAAGATTCAAAAGATGAGAGATGGTCACCAGGGCTCATGGGGATTCTGGGCAGAAAATGTCAAATGAGAGAAATCCCAAGCTATGGACACAGCTTTATAAAAAGAAAACAAGTATGCAGTAATTGTAGGGAACTACATTTTTAATATAGGTTAGCAATAAAATCCATTCACTTAACTGGCTACTTTTATGCTGACCTTTCCCTACACATTTTTGTTAATATTTGAGATCCAGCCATTGCAGTTAAAATTTTCACAAGAAAGAATGTGCATATATGCATGGATGTTATATGTCATTAACTATATATAATGAATATAAATGTAGACTAAAGAGAAATAAAAACAGTGTTTATCAGTAGGTGATGGGCTATAGCTCTCTCTAGCTTTGTTCTTTATTCTTTGCATGTTTCGCCTGATATCACTAGCATGATCATAAAATGCTGACCTTTTTATTTTTAACAGGGAAGCACACATATATAGGATAGCTGAGGAGGGAGCTGTAGATACCCATTAGCTGATTGGAAAGCTTTTTCTTCTACATTTTATGTAATTTTATTGTTCCTTTAATGTGAAAGCATATTCTACTTATAGGGCATAGAAAGCCTTGTGTTTAGAATTCTTAAATATCGAAATCTTTCCCATGCTCTTTCTGTTTTCTGAGTTTTAAACTATTACTGTTCTAATATGATTCTAAAAAAATACAATAACAAAAGAAAAGTAGAACAAAATAGGCACAAAATACCTTTTACCCTTGAAGAACCAAGGTTGCAATTTTTGAGACAACCTTCAATATAGCTTTATAGGGATATGAGTAATATAATTCATGGGTTGAGAGTATTTACAAGGTCTCGTGTCAGAAAGAGCAAAATTAATTTCCTGCAATAAAATATTGCTCTCTGTACAGTCATACCTTTGCTCCTAGGTAAACATACTCCATTTTATTTCTATCACACCCATGTCCCCATATCTGAGTATTAATGCCTTATTGATAAGCACAGAAATAAATAAAGCTCTGTTGCTGGGATACTCTGTTTCCATGATGTTCCCTGTGAGGTTATACAATCATTCTGCAAATTTTGTTTTAGCTTAGAGGGACATGGTTACTTGTTGAGTGTTCCTTTTCCACTTTCCTGGACTAGTTGGTACCAACAGTTCAATTTCATTTGTTTCATAGCAGTGAATTTTTACACTCTGATGGCCCTTTCACATTCAGTGTAGATTAATGCGCGCACACACACACACACACACACACACACACACAGAGTTAAGCCAATATTGCTAAACCCTCAAGTCCTCAGGATCTTTCAAGGGAAATAAAAATAATGGCTTCCACATAGAGTTCCAGAGACGTTTGTTAAATTCACACTTATTCTTCTCAAAATTTCAGTAGGAAGGGGCCTTATAACTATCCAGCCCCGCTTTGTTCTAACACCAGGAAGAGTTGCTGATTTCTGTGTGATCACTAATGATTTAGCAACCAAGAGAATCCCTCCTCTCCTTTTTCAGATGGCTTGAACTTTAGAACTCCTTCACAAAATTGGGCTCAAAGCTTGATTTTCTAAGATGTGCAATTATGTCTTACCTTACAATGCCCATAGGACAAAGTATTTGTTCCCTCGTTCCCATGGCAGATTTTAAATATTTTGCTAAAAAAAACCATACCCCTCTATTTATTTCTGTCCCTCCAGTCCCAGGACATTGCAATGATATTTATCCACTCATGAGAGTTATCATCAAGGTCGCACAAAACCTGTAGGTTTTCTCTGCTAGTCTCTGGCATTCAAATGAGCCTTTTCAATCTTGCCTTGTCTTTTGCCCTGTGTCCTTGACTTCCTGGGTCTGTATACCCAGCCAAGTCTGCACACCTATTTTGCTCCGAGGCTGTTTCACTACTAACTTACTTAATAGTTTACATTCATCTTGTCCTGCACTTCAGAATGCATGTTTACACGTTCTCTTAAGTCACAAATACTAAGAGACATCACCGTGAGGCATCATTGATCCCAATGCTCTTAACAACCTTATGACTGTGGCTCCCCTCGCTCTTCCTTGACCATGTTTGAAAGACAATGAGATGTTCGGCATCACTGAGTCAAGGACTTTGTCTCCTTGTCTGCTCATTCAATATCCTCTCAGAGTGGTCTCCTTCTATTTATTATTAAAAAACCCAGTATGCCGTGTTATGTTGGCAGTCACCTTCATATCCCACGCTGACCACGTCTTGATGCATCCAGAAGCCACGTGGAGTGGTTGACCTACATCATCTAGGCTCAGTATGTACCCTCTATTATGTCCACACAACAACAAAATGACCTCAGAACATTTCTCAGAACTATTCCCAGTCACTAGCCAAACACACACACACACACACACACACACACACACACACGCACATCTTTCGGAGAAGAAACAAATTTTAATTTCACAATTTATTTTTACTGTAATGTTGGCAGAGCATGAAGCTATCACCTCCCGTATCTAATATGGTTAGTATTCTCAAGCAATGACTTTCCGAATAACTAAGAAATAATAGAAGCTAAGAAACATTTTAAGTACTTGCTAATATGAAACTTAGGTTCATCATCAAAGGTGGGAAGTAGACCTTGAACAAGTCAGTGATCCACAGGTTGGAAGACCTTGAACTGGTAAAGAAATGTGGTTGTTGCAACATCAGAAAGCAATCTCCATGTTCCATGGTAAGTGGTGGCAAGTGGTTCTTCAAAATACAGCAGAATTGTGCTGCTATAAACATGGCTGTGCATGGATCACTAGAGTATTCTGACTCCAATGCTTTTAGAAAGATATCCAGCAGTGGTATAGCTGGGTCATATGGTGGTTCCATTCCCAGGCTTCCGAGAAACCCCCATACTGGTCTCCATAGTGACTGTACTAATTTGCAATCCCACCAACACTTTAGAAGCACTCCTATCTCCCCACATTCTAAGCATCATTTATTGTTGTTTATATTCTTGATGACTGCCATTCTAACTAGAGTTAAATGGAATCTCAGTGTAGTTTTGATTTGCATCTCCCTGATTGTTAATGATGTTGAACATTTTTATATATTTATTGGCCACTTGTATTTCTTCTTTTGAGAAGTGTCTATTCTGTTCAACTTCCCATTTTTATTGGGTTATAGTGATACATGCATATCCATGTTCATAGCAGCACAATTCACAATAGCCAAATTATGGAACCAGCCTAGATGTCTGTCAACAGATTGATAGATTATGAAAATGTGGTATATACACACAATGGAATTTTACTCAGCCATAAAGAACAACAAAATAATGTCATTTGCAGGAAAATGAATAGAACTAGAGAATATTATGCTACGTGAGAGTAGCCAGTTACAGAAAGTGAAGGGTCATCTCTTGTTTGTGGAAACTAGAGAGAAATTGAGAAACAAAGGGACTTCAGAAAAATGAGAAGATATGCTAGTAGAATAGTGGGAAAGGGTTTGGGGAGGGAGGTGTAGAAGGGGAAAAGGAGACTTGATGAAGGAAACAGTTTAAATAATGCTATGTTCATACATAAAGTTATCAATTCTAATCTCAATAATAAGTACGGGGAGGGGGAGGAAACGGGGTGAAGGGAAACACACCAAGTGCTATGTACACATATGTATCTATCATCCTGAACCTCATTATGATATATAATTACAATGCACCAGTAAAAGTATATTTGAAAAGAAATCACAGCAGAAGATCCCAAATGCCCATCAATACGAGAATGGAATCAAACTGGTATATGCATATATTTTAGTATTACTTGCCAGTAAAGTAATCAATAAATACTATATATACAAGTGTATACAAAATAAGAATAAGCCTCTAAAACATTAAGTTGAACAATTAAAAAGCTAGACTTAGAAGAGCACAGTCATGATTCTATTTTAAGAGTGGAATCTGTTATCCAAGGACATCGGAAGAGTCTCTGTCTTGGAGGTGAGGGAATTAACAAGAAAGCACAAATAGGGAACTTTTGGGGGTGATAGAAATACCTTTTGTCTTGAGCTGGGTAATAGTTTCAGGGATGTTTGATTTGCCAAGATTCATTGAGTTACATAACTAAATCATTTGCACTTTACTGTGTGCATATCATACCCCAACAAAATACTATTAGAAAAAAATACTACACGATCTTAAGCATCAAATCAAAAGCTTCAACTTAAATGAGCCAGTCACCCTGTGTACAGTCTCAGCACATGGAGATTCTCTAGAGCACATGCTGTCCACAGTCAACACCACCATTATCTATACAAAAGACCCTCTAATGCTTGGTAAGAGTTCAGGGAGTATAATGTTCTATTGCCACAAATTGCCTGCTGGTTGGATAGTTCCACGGTCCAAACTATTATAAACGAAGTTCAATTTTAGTCATTTTTAGCTTTAACATATTTTATTGTGATAAAAACACTTAACATGCGCTCTACCATCTTAATAGATTTTCAAGTGGACGATGCAGTCTTACTATATATAGGAGCAAAAGTAGATTGCAAGTTTCTGGAATTTATTTAACTTAAATTGTTTTAGGCTCCCAGAGATACAAAAGATTACAAAATTATACAGTACACTGAAGCCAAATAACAGAACGGAACAGAACAGAAAAGCAAAGAAAGCAATTATTCTCAAAAATAATTTTAACACAATATATCATGCTAGTTAAAATGATAAAAGGAAGCTCATCACTTTCTAAAATTAGGCTTTGGCTAATTGTGAGAGAATTGATGAGAGACCACATTCTCCTTTCTACTCTTTCAGGGCTATCTCTGCAGTCCTGGGTCCTGGGTTTTGGCTCTGGCACCCTGGACTCACTGTTGAGTGCTCACTAACCAGGCAAGGTTGATACCTCACATTCTACCAACAGGGCAGCTGGATTCTTCTTGGTCCTGACTCTCAAGGTGATCCCTAGCACAATTCTAACATGCACATACCCCCCAAACACATACAAAACACATGCATGCACACACATGCACACACACACACACACACACACACACATACACAGATGTTCTATTCATCCAGCGAATTGTCTTTTTTCTCTACAAAGCTTCTAAGTTGCCATCTGGCTACAGTGATGAATTACTGGGCATGCATTAAATGCTTTACCTTCTACTGTTCAAGTCAGACATTTTGATTCTTAATAAGATATTTTTAAACATGGTGTACAATCTCAAAGAATATCATGTTTGTGGTCCTGTGGCAAGTTGATGAAGGGAGAAATATCGAAAGTGGTGATAGAAAGATCCTTCTATGACCTCAAATGTCATCCATAAACTAACATTTATTGAGTGCCAGGCACTGTGGCAAGCTTTTGACACATATTATTTGATCCTCGAGACCACCTCATAATGGAGAATTCTTCCTTCCATTTTCCAGATGAGGAAAGTGAATACGTTGCAGGGTCGTGATATTTATAGTCTGCTGAGACCAGTTCAGAGCTGCTTCCTAGGGTCTAACCCAAGAATGTCTGAGCATTTATGTGGTAAAGGAATGAAAAGAATTTCACAGTCTGTTATTAGGGAGTGCATGAGAAGAGCTGAGTTTTGAGGGGTGCCCTGGGGCTACTACTTGTCTCCGGGGCCCTAAAGCCATGCCTCATGTCCCCACCCTAGTGCTGAGTAAGAGTCACCATGAATTCCAGAGTCCAGGTCAGGACTGTCAGTCTCCAATACCAGCCTCCTCACTGTGAGAGGCAGACGATTGTGGACAGGAGAATGTTGACCTTTCAGGTATAGTTCAACAGTTTGTGGGGGTCATGGGATAAAATATTTTATTTAATGTCTGGCTAAAAAAAAAGATCCAGAATATAAAGTCAGGCTGTAATCTAATTACTTGGAAGGCTGAGACAAGAGGATGGCAGGTTCAAGACCAGCCTCAGCAACTTAGCAAGATCCTGAGCAATATAGCAAGATCCTATTTCAAAATAAAGAATAAAAAGAGCCGGGGGATGTAGCTCAGAGGTAGAATGCCCCTGGGTTCAATCCCAGTAC